>CATIWF010005549.1:0-13312 GCA_949630135.1 Balakata baccata | reverse complement strand
TATGTATAAATTACTAAATATGCAATGATGTGTAAATGTGTATTTGGCTTTAACCTTTCTAACTGAAATAATTGAACATAGTGTCTAAATTGTTAACATATGTGATATATTAGGTTTATAATCAGGATGTGATGCTTAGCTAAGTTGTCAAATGCTGCAAACTGATAATGTTATATGATCCAAAAAAAAAAATTATCCCTCATTATAAACAGTACTATGTCTTATTCTATGCAATACATGATAATATGATATAAGTATAAGTGATATTCATAGGTATAAGGTGTTACATTTTAGTTTGGTATCAGAGCAGGGATATGTTTTTTGGGAACATGCATATGCATTAGAACATGATAACATAAGCATCATATGTTTTGAAAATTGTCAAGTGACATAATTTCATGTGTTATAGGGCCATGGTAGAACATAATTCACTAAGAAGAGAGAGGCACGCTGAACATCATTCACACAAGGCATCTTATCATCCACATAGAGACCAGCTTGCATTAGGAGTTAGGGCTCTAGTACATGCATCCCAATCCTCACATGCTGAGATTGTAACGTTCGCTAATTATGGTTGAATTGAAATAAATAATTATTTCGAGTGAATAATAAATAATAAGTGACTCAATTAAAATTTTTTAAAAATAAAATTTGTTGATATAGTTAATTTAGTTAAAATGGAGTGAAGTAATTAGATTGTTTAATTGAGTTGATTAGTGAAATAATAATAATACTAATATTAATAATAATAATAATAATAAATAAATAAATAAATAAAAAAGGGACAGAAAAAAAAAGAAAGGGCTGTCGGGATAAGATGGGCACAATTGCCCACTTTTTTATTCATTTCATTTTCTACCGCTTCTCCTCCATATTTCTTCCATTTTCTCTCAAAATCCAACTACAAATCATGTCTTTTGGATCAGTGGTAAGTGAATTGATCTTTATTGAGTTGATTAAAGATAGATTAAGGGTTGATTATTGGTGTTGTGAGTAAACTTATTTCTTCTTAGAATTCTGTTTCTATGTCAGAGATTAGGGCTTTATTTCCATGCTCTTAGAGGACGAATTTTAAGAAGCTATAAACATGAAAATTGTAGATTTATGTCTTATTTATATGCCTTTGAAACAGTGTTTAATGTTTTGGTGTATATAAAGAGATATCCTCATATAAGTGTTACTGGTTCCCAATAGTGTGCCAACAGATTTTAGTCCGGTTTCAACTTGTTAGAGGCATATTCAATGGAAGCCTAAAATATAAAAGTTGTATATTTACATGTCCTTTACATGTATACCAAAGTTTGGCCTGATATTCTTGGTGTAGGTTGAGTTATTATGAAGAGATTGATGATTGTTCCTTTGATCATAACTGTTTTCTGTGTATCCGGGTTACACCAGTTTATTTGTCTTTATTTTTGAGGTTTATGTAGTCCAAATTAACCAACATGTAAAACATACAAATTTTAGCTCTATATCTTAGGTAAATTTCTATAAAAACCTTACCTTAATATGTTGAGTATTTTATGAGTTATGGCTATAGAAATGAGGACTGGTCGGATTGTTACCCTGTGTTAGACCAGTTGGATATTCTTTAGTGTTTGAGGACTTTAGAGGCAATATCAGATAAAATTATAAACATGAAAAATGTTTCAAATTGACCTCTCTAGGTGACTACAAATTTTGACAATAAAAAAGCTTACATGTTATGAGATATGAAATTTTAAAGAAGGAGTCTCAAACTGTCTTATGACAGAAGATAAGATAACATTTCAAAATGTACTAAAAATTGTTTAATGGTTCAAAAATTCTGAAATTTTAATATGTTATAGTACTATGCGTTAGCTTTAATCAGAATTAAGAATTATGTAAATTGGATAAGTATAAAAAAAGTTATAGGTTAAAGAGTTTTAGGAGGTGATACTGCCACTTATTAGAAATTATAAATAATTATTTTAAAACAAATTGTGAATAAATATTCTATTAATGTATTAATCAAATATACTTTCAAATTAGGTCCGTAATCTATGGGAGATCCTAAAGAGCCACAAGTTCCATAATTATTGGAGTTTGTAAAACTTTATTAAGGTTTGTACATAACTACATATGGATTTAATTGTATGTTTGATGTATAGGAATGTATTTATAGGTGATTGTGAATGTTGTAGAGCAGTTGCACCTGGGTCAACCATAGGGTGCTTATGTTGTGACTTTCTTATGAACTTTAACTTATGTATAATGAATGATGTGATGAAATTAATTATTTTACTATGGTGAATTGTTAAGAGGATAAAGCCCAATTACTCTAATTAGGACTAGAACTTGGATAGATGGCATACCATTGAGGGAGTTTGGTACCACTTAAGCCTAGAATTGGCCTTCTTGAAGATGAAACTCTTATATTGGAGGGTATGTCTGGAGTGGTACCCTCAGAAATATTAAGATATTTTTCTCGGGTGGAGTTCCTGGGTGGCTCGGAGTAGCCGTAGTACCCGTATCCAATTTAGGCTGATTTAGAGTATAAGGGTAAAATAATCATAATATTCCAACTTGATAAGTATGAAGTAAGACATTATGGAATAATTTATATGAGTTAAAGTATGTTATTCTATATGAAATATTGCGTGGTATTTTGTTATGTTGAAACATGTTTATTAGATGTGGAGATTATATGCTCATGCATACATAATTATCTATAAATGTATATATTATTTATGCATACATGAAGATTAAAACTATATATTGTTATGTACCATATTATTTATGTATATATTATTGATCCTATGACTGAGGATAATTTAGATACTAACATAATTACACATTATAGGAATCTCATTATCATGATCCCATCATGATTTCCTTCATGGTATGTTTCATATCATGGACTTTCATTCATCAGTTTAAGATCTATATCAATTCATATGCAAATGAATACTAATATAATGAAAGAATGTCTTTATAAATGTGTACACTAAGTGCCTGAGGCAATTGCCTTTTGGGTACATCTCTAACAAATATAATCGCAAACCTAATGGGTCACGCACTTTGGAAGTGTGAAGAATGAGTAAAATAGACTTGGATGAGATCTAAAATTAAGAGAGAATCATTTAGGGTCAAATTGTGATGGGATCACAGGAAAAAATCTAGAAAAAATGCTTTGGAGAGTCACGGGCTCGTGGCAAACTAGTGCCTATGAGCTGGGCAAGCCTAGTGCGTAGGCAGCTAGCTGAATTGGCCAATTTTTGGCCAATTTGGCTTAAACCTATTTTAGTAATTTTTCCAACCCTAGGGTGTTTGGGAACTCCTATAAATAATGTTTTCATTAGAAAAACTGATGAGCCACCATAGAAAATTAATATTTAATTTTCTTTGAAATTCTCTCAAAGAACATACACTATGCCAGCACATTGTGTGTGTTCAAACCATTACCCTTGCAGTTTCTTTCTTTTATTTCCACATGGATTATCATTAGAGATGATCAAAAATGGATTGTTGTGGTTTGGTACAACCCAACAAGAAGGAAATTTGATGAATTAGTTCAAGAAAATAAAGGTATAACTTCCAACTATTTTTTTAACTGAATTAGTTTTAATGGTACAAGTAGAATCATTTTATTCGAATTTTAATTTTTTTGTATGCTATTTTGTATATGAGATACATGCTCAAAACCCAACAACAATCATATGGATTATCTATTCAAAAGTTAATAATAGTCTCATCATAGCAATGGTGCAAGTATCCTTATACTTGAGGTACTTAAGGATATCTTGGATACCGATTCTGTACTTTGACTCCATTCCTTGTTACCTTATAGCGGTTGCTCATAGAGTGATGATTGGATATAGCTTGCGGTATTCAAAGGTAATTGGATAGCCAATAAAAGATTTACCGCTCCTGATAGAATGAGAGTATACCCATGGCCTCTTATCGGGGTCATTACTCGGGAATCTCTAGCTAGAGTGGAAATATCATAAAGATGGTCTTTAGTGATATGTCTAGTAGAGTAATGAGTCTAAAGGATGATCTAACATCACTTGGGCTAGGTGTGACGTAGCTAGTCTAGCAGGAGTTGACTTCGTAGTCAAGCCACTAACTTTCTAGTCAAATGGGGGTCATGATATATTGGTAGATACTGCTCTTGACTTGCTCGAATTAATTGTTAATTCGAGTGGCTAATATAATCAGAAACCTAATGGGTCACACTCATTGGAAGTGTAAAGAATTGCTAAAATGGTCTTGGATAAGATCAAAATTTGAGAGAAAAATATTTGGGGACAGACAGTAATGGGATCATGGAAAAAATTCTGAAAAATAGCTCGGGAGGTCACCGGCTTATGCAGGCCCGTTGGCCAGACCAGCTTGGCCTGTCTAGCATGTAGCTACATGTTGCTGGTGGCATAGGCTGTGTGGAAGTTGGTCAATTCCTAATCCTCTTATTTTCATGCCACTTTGATTTTTGAATCAAGTTTGGGTTAGAGTGAGACTCTAAGACCTCAAGGCAAACATGAGACACATATAAATATTATTTGTTGAGCATAAAATAATATAGAGCCAAAAAATAATTGAAGTGTTTTAATTTCATTTTTTCTTAAAAGATCAATTTCTTTGCTAGCATATAGAAATTATTCATGCCATCTTCCTACGGGTTTTGTTTTTCGATCTTCATGTGGATACTATTAGAGACAGATCCATTTGGATTGTTAACTCGATAAGGTGAAAAATTGAAGAACAAGTCAAGAAATTAAAATGTATTAATTTCTAACTATGTATTTCATCAATTAATTTTAACGACACAAGTAGATTCCTATGAACCAGATTTTGAAAATTTTAATTTCTACTGTATTTTATGAATATGATTCATCTTCAAATCCCAACATTGGCATCATAGCCCTCTTGTGTCCATTAAAATTATTTTTAATTTAGGATACAATTGGATTGTACGGTTTTGGTGATTTTGGTTCTGTAGGTATGAAAAATTGAAATTAATTTATAAAATTCATTTTAAGTATTTTTCTTTCTATAATATGATCATGGGATAATTGAGAATGATTACTTTGATTGAAAAATAGTTTAAATGTGATTCAAGTAATTAATTTCGAATTTATTGCAAAATTGTTGAAAATTACATTTTGATGAACTTGTGATGTTGTTTGGTTTGTATGATGGGGCTGTTCATAATTTTTTATTAATTTGATTATAGAAAAATTATTTATACATATTGAAAATATGTTAAGCCTCTAGAAGCATCCAATAATTAATTAAAAATTGTTTTGATTAATTTTTCAAACAAATACCAAAATGGGTTTGTTTTAGTGCACCTGTTGGGGCTGTTTTGTTTGAATTTTTTTGTATGTGTTTATTTCGGTTCCAGACCTTAGAATATTTTTTACGTGATATTTAATGTGTTATTTTGATGTTTAATGCATGACAAATTTATTTTCCTCGAATTAGATTTCCAAAGTAATTATAGATGATAAATGAGTCATTTTAGGTATCTAATTTGTTGGTTCGTTTGTCATCATAATTTTAGTTTGTACAAAAATTATTTTGATGGACTTGATCTGACCAAAAGATGCTTAGAATGATGATATAAGGTTTTGAAAATTTTGGAAATTTTTAGAAATTAATTTTGAATTAATTTAAGTTGAGCAATTACAATTCTAGTATGACTATATAGTTGTATATATGTTAAAATTAATTTGTTTAATTTTTGACATCATAATAACTTGATTTTAAGGTAGATTAATTTTGAATTAATTTCTAGAAATAGGAATTTAATTAATTTGATTAAATATTAAAACCCATATTGAAATGACTTAGAAAATTAAATTTACAGAAACAACATAATTTGGCAATTTCGGTTCAAGAGTTGAAACCGACTTTTATATTTGGAATCCAAAATTGCCACTACCTTATTTAATTTTATTTTATGCATTAGATAATACATGCTAGGGGTGAATGGAATGACATGATGGATGTTTATAGACTTAGGCCCAATGTGATTGAGTATGCATGATTTATTTATTTTTATGATAAATAGAACTTGCGTGTCCCTACCTCTCTTTTTCTTTCTCATGTATTTCTTTTCTCATATCACTCCCCTAAAATATAAATTGAGGTTTTCTATTTTGAAATATGTAATTAGATTATATAGGATTATGATATAATAGAGATGCAAAAGGAGTAAGAAGCAATGGAGATAGTGTCATAAGCAAGAAAACTTAGAAATAGGAATTTGATTTCTATTTTATATGTTGTAATTGATCCATCTACCTAGATTAAACCTAGTCAATCATTCCATGGCTCGAGGGATTGATGTTAAATTGTATATAATCATGCCATATAGTTGTAGTAACTATTGAATGTATGTCTATATATGGATGTATGTTTAACATGCTATAAACATGATGAGACTTTATTAACAAAATTCCTTACTAAATAATAATTAAGACTAACGCCTTCCATTAATATGGGGAGAACTAGAGTTCTTCTAGATACTTGGTTGTTGAGCTAACTCAAACCCACTCTATAAAAATATGTTCAAACCATTGAAATATAATTTCATGATTAATGGGTTGACTTAACCGATTTCGTTGATTTGTTGAGCTGACTCAAGGTCAATGTAAATTAGAGGCAGTGTTGGGTAAATGTACACAAGATGTACATGTATCAAGAGTTGATAGCCCAATGATTTGTGCACACATCAATTAATTGCTAGCATAATTTGGTAGTTGCATTTAAAGATGCAATTGGCATGGATCAGATACCAACCGATTTGATTTAAGAAGGCTTGTTGAGCTGGCTCAAGATTTTTCTTAAATTGGAATTGGATACTGAACCACTAGGAGAACTTCCAAATAAGTTCTCTCAAGTTCACAGTGAGGGCTATGAGTTTGCAATAAAATTGTGGGAGCCATAATTCATTTTATAAAAGACCTAATATCATGCATTCATGTACATTCTCTAACATGATCTCTTTTATATTTAGGTTGCTAGAATCATCAACATCATTTATACAAGTGTGATATTGCAATCTTTAATGGAAACAAACAAGTTGGCTGGAACTAATTTCCTAGATTGGCTTAGGAATCTAAGAATAGTTCTCAAATCTGAAAAAATAGGCTATGTCTTGGATGAGCCACTTCCCAATTCCCCTATTGTTGATGCTTTTGAAGAGGTTCAAAAAGCTTACAAGAAGCATCTCGATGATAGTGATATGGCAAGCTATATTATGCTTGCAACTATGTCATCGGAGTTGCAAAAGCAACATGAGGCTATGGATGCTAATACCATGGTCTATCATCTTAGGGAGCTTTTTGACGACTAAGCATCTGAAAGGTTCAAGATCTCTAAGCTACTCTTTCGATCCAAGATGATTGAGGGGACATCTCCAGTGCAATATGCTCTAAAGATGAATAGATTGAGAGGTTGGCTGCCTTGGGATTTGCGATGGACCATGAATTAAGTATAGACTTAATTCTCAATGGTTTGATTAATAGTTATGCACATTTTGTTCTTAACTATAGGATGAACCATATTTCCACTACTATTCTCGAGTTGATCAACATGCTCAAGACAGTCGAGCCATATATCAAGAAGGATAGTAAGGCTATGATGCTAATGGACTCTTCTAGTTCTAAGAAAAAGAACAAAAAGAAGAAGAAGTTTATGAAGCCTAAAGGAGGTGTGGCTAAGAAAAAGACCGAAGAGAGTGCCCCAAAAGGGACTTGCTTCCACTGTGGCAAGGATGGCCATTGGAAGAAGAACTACAAGGCTTACTTGGAGTCCTTGAAGAAGAAGGCATCTAATACTCAATCTACTTTAGGTATTTTTTCATTAAGGTTAATACTGTTTCCAATAATAATATATGGGTATTAGATACCAGCTGTAGCTCACACATATGTACAGCTATGTAGGGCCTAAGGAACAGTAGGCAACTCAATAAGAGAGTGGGACCTGCGTGTTGGAAATGGAGCAAGGGTTGCTGCATTAGTTGTAGGAACCTATGTATTGACCCTCTCTAGTGGGCTTGTTTTAAATTTGGATAATTGTTTTTATGTACCTTTTTTGACTAAAAACATTATTTATGTTTCTAGTTTGAATAAAGATGGTTTCCATTTGGTTTTTAGCAACAATTGTTATTCTATTATGTTGAATGGTATTCTTTATACTAGTGGTATATTATGCAATGAAATATACATATTAGATATGCCTAATCCAATTTTAAATATCAATAACAATAAAAGGCAAAAATAAGATATCTTGAAATCATCTTATTTATGGCATTGTCGCCTTAGCCATATAAGTGAGAGGTGCATGGTTAGGCTATAAAAAGATGGTAGCTTGGGGTTATTTGATTATGAATCATATGACACATGTGAATATTGCTTATTAGGTATGATGAAAAAATCACCTTTTAATGGAAAGTGTGAATGTGTTACTGGGCTATTGGATCTAATACATTCAAATGTATGTGACCCAATGTATATGCATGCTAGAGGTGGTTATCCCTACTTCATTACCTTTATCAATGATTATTCACGATTTGGGTATGTGTATCTTATGAGATACAAGTCTAATGCATTTGAAAAGTTTAAAAAATTCAGACATGAAGTGGAGAAACAACTTGGCAAGAGTATTAAATCACTTAGATCCAATCGAGGTGGTGAATACTTAAGTCAAGAGTTTCAGGTTTATCTAAGGGATAATGGAATTTTATCCCAATGGACACCACCTTTCACACCACAACACAATGGTATAGTTGAAAGGAGAAACTGAACCCTGTTGGACATAGTGAGGTCGATAATGAGCTTAGCAGAACTCCCTAAGTCCTTTTGGGGTTATGCATTGATTACTGCCATTTATATATTAAATGGAGTCCCTTCCAAGATAGTTGATACTACTCCATATGAGATATGGAAAGGCAAGAAGCATGTACTTTCTTATATGAAAGTATGGGGTTATCCAGCTTATATGAAGTGAAAAATGTCAGACAAGCTGGATGGTAAGTCTGACCGATGTCTATTTGTAGGATATCCTAAAGAAATTATTGGATATTAATTCAACAATCCTTTGAACAAAAGGTGTTTGTTTCAAAGCATGCTACCTTCTTAGAGAAAGAGTTTTTTCTAAAAGGAGATAGTGGGAGCAAGATTGAACTTCAAGAAGTTCAAGATGCTCTAGTAGATGCAGATCAACTGCCTGAACACAAGCATGTTACTCATGGAGATGAAGTAATAACTATTCTTTCTAATGCACAAGATCTTTGTAGATCTAGTAGGATATGTTTTGCTCTTAAGAGATATGGATTTCTCATAAATGATCAGAATGATATCTTGCTCATAGAGGATGATGGACCTACTGTTAGAGATGTGCCCAAAAGGCAATCGCCTCAAACACTTAGTGTACACATTCATAAAGGCATATTTTTATTATATTAATATTCATTTGCATATGAATTGATATAGATCTTAAACTGATTAACGAAAGTCCATGATATGAAACATAGCTTGAAGAAAATCATGATGGGATCATGATAATGAGATTCCTATCATGTGTAATTATGTTAGTATCTAAATTATTCCTAGTCATAGGATCAACAAGATGGGGCATTGTTGATCCGAATAGACTAGCACATGTTATACTCTTTGATTGGATCAAGCAGTAGATCACATAAGCTGTTAACATGAGATGTTCAAAGTTAACATATGGATGCTTGCTAAGAGTAGTCAAGTACATTGGATGACCTGCTATGAGACGATCATATGGATTATCTATTATCATAGTAATAGGGCAAGTATCCTTAAACTTAAGGTACTCAAGGATATCTTGGATACTAATTCAGTGCTTTGACCCCACTCCTTATTGCCTCATAGAGGTCGCTCATAAGGTGGCGATTGGGTACAGCTTGAGGTATTCAAAAGTAATTGGGTAGCCAATAGAGGATTCATCACTTCGAATAGAGGGAGTGTATACCTATGGCCACTTGTCGAGACATTACTTAGGAATCTCTAGCCATAGTTGAAATGACATGAAGATGGTCTTCAGTGACATGTCTAATAGAGTAATGAGTCTCAAGGACAAGATCCAACATCACTTGGGCTAAGTGTGACGTAATCAATCTAACAGGAATTGACACATTGTCCATACTCTGAACCAAGTGGGGTATAGAATGGTGAAAGGATAAATTGCACATAAATTGTCTATGGAAAGGTTCGTAGTCAAACAACCGACTTTCCATTCAATTGGGGGTCATGATGTGTTGCTAGATACCGCTCATGACTTGCTTAAATTATTGATAATTTAAGTGGCCAACATAACCGGGAACCTAATGGATCACACACTTTAGAGATGTGAAGATTGAGAAAAATGGCATTGGAAGGGATCCAAAAATATGAGAATTATTTCGAGTTGAGTCGCAATAAGATCGTGGAGAAAAATCGCTCAGGGGGGTTGATTGGCCCGCTGGTCTGGCCCAAGCAGGCTACTGTACACGCTAGCACACAGCAACTCGCAATGGCCATTAAGTGACCATTTAAATGGCCTAAATGGTCATTAAGCCATATAACTCCCATTTTCTTCTCTCTTAATTTTTGGTCAATGAAACTGATATTCTTTTAGATCTAAAAGACCCCAAAAGACAAAATTGACAAGGAAAAAATTTTGGGAGAAGAAAAATATTTGGAGACAACAAGAAAAATTAAAGAATTTAATTTTTCCTCTCAAATGAACATACACCATTGCTAGCACTTTGGGGTATGTTCAAGCCATCTCCCTAGTGATTTCATCCTCTCATCTTTGCATGGATATTGTTAGAGACAATTCAAGATTGGATTGTTGTGGTTTGTTACAATCCAATAAGGTAAGAAATTGAAGAAAATCAAGAAATTATAAAGATATAATTTCTGAATTTTGCTTTGTTAAATTAGTTTTAATTGGCACAAGTAGAATGATTTGATTTAGGTTTTCAAAAATTTTATTTTCTACTACGTGATATGTATATGGTACATGCTCGAAACCCTTCATTTTCAAGTTATAGGTTACCTTTACATTTAATTATTAATGAAATATTTAGTTATACAAATATATAAAATATGATTTTTTAAAAACAATAAATAAATAAAGAAAATATGAGACATTTTATTATTAGTCTTATATACTAGGAATGACCTCCAACAACTTATATTCTATTTTTATTATGTATAAGACATATTACGTTTGATTATATATGAGACATGTTAACCTTATGGTGATTGCTCTCTATTTTGATCTTGACAATCAAAATAAATGTTACTAATATCTTCATTGAGAGTTGTTTTGATAGTGTTCGAAGTTTTAGCACATTTGGTTATATATTCCTCATTGAACAAGACAAGCAATTCCTGGAGACGCATAACTCCCGACCAGGACTCAAGTACAAACCGGAAAGTGAGTGTCCAGACCGGGAAACATTGTCTTCTAATCTTCCAAAGTTCCGGTAGCAGAAGCAGCACATGTCCCGATCGGGACAGAACATTTCCTGACCAGGACATGTTAAAGTCCGATCAAGAAATCCAAAAGGACATGACTGTTGAAGAGGAGACACCACCAAAATGTGACAAGTCATCATAAAGTCAAAATAACCAAAGTCAAACTGACTTAGATCCCGATCAGGAAGAGTGGTCCCGACCGGGAAAATTGAATATGGACTAGCTGTTGGACGATTTTGCCAACCAGAAGATGCCACATATCAAAATAGGCTATTTTCTGACTAGAAAAGCCATGTTTCCAACCAAAAACCCTTATTTGCAAACAGCATTTAATGCACTTACAAGAGAACGTTATAAAAAGTTATGGCACTACTTTGTAATAGCTAATTGGTGGGTAATCAGTATAAATATCCTACCAAAAGGCCATTTAATAAGAACTAACTATTTTCAAAGTGCCAAAACTCTTACAATTTAATTTTTCAATCTTTCTTCATTAATTATTTGTGTAAGGGTTCAAGTGTTAATCTTCAAACACTTGGGTTATCTTGTAATTGGGTAGCGTGAGCCAAATTACAAGGAATTGGTTATTGTGTGAGCTATAAGAACACAAGAGAAATTTGGGTTGAGTGTTAGCCTTGGTAAAACACCCAGTTGGGAGTAAGCTAGTAAAAAATTCATTTGTAATCTAAGTGATTAGATTAGTGAACATCCAATTAAGGTTGGGGAGAGGAGTAGGGTTAGTTAATACCCGAACCTCTATAAAATTCGTGTCTCAAACTTCTCAATCCTTTTCACTTCCTTGTAAATGCAAGAATTTTTTATCTTCTCACCAATTCAACCCCCTCTTCTTGGTGATTGTTTGGACAACAATTGGTATTAGAGCAAGATCTAGAAATCAAGCTTCATCGGCTCTATCAAAGATCTACAATGGCCCAAGAAGGATTTCAAAGCCTCAAAACTTATTTTGATGGGTCAAACTATGCCCATTGGAAGTTTAGAATAGAGGCATATTTGGATATTAAAGGAATTGATGTATGGGATAGTGTTCGCAAGGAATTGACACCACCAACAAGGAAGAACACTGAAGGAGAAGATGAACCTCTTCCAAGTGATGAGTTGACTGAACCACACAAAAGAGCAAATGGCAAGAACAAAAAAGCTATGGTCATCCTAGCAAGCTCTCTTTCTCTTGAAGAATATGGGAGAGTTCAACATTGTCCAACCGCCTATGGATGGAGGTAAGGTCACCTTTGGAAACAATGCTAAGGGTAAGGCAATTGGCATTGGTTCCATATGAAGGGTTTTGAACATATATCCGAAGGGTTTTGAGCATGTATCACATACATATAATGCAGCAGAAAATAAAAATTTTCAAAACCCGAATCAAAGGATTATACATGTGCCAATTAAAACTAATTTAACCAAAGAAAAATCAGAATTTATACCTTTATAATTTCTTGATTTTTCTTCAACTTCTCACTTTGTTGGGTTGTAGCAAACCACAACAATCCAATCTTGAATTGTCTCTAACAATATCCATGTGAAGATGAGAGGATGAAACCACTAAGGAGATGGCTTGAACATACCTCAAAGTGCTAGCAATGTTGTATGTTCATATGAGAAGAAAACTAAACTCTTTAATTTTCTTGTTGTCTCCAAAAAATTTTTTTCTCCAAAAAATTTTTCCTCGTCTATTTTCTGTCTTTTGGGGTCTTTTAGATCCAAAAAAAATCAAAAAAGTAGATCCAAATTGAAGAGAGGAGAAAATGGGACTTATATGAATAGTAATGGCCATTAAGGCCAATTTAAGGTCATTGGCCAGCTGCTGCGCGCAGGCACGCGCAGCA
>CATIWF010005522.1:0-107800 GCA_949630135.1 Balakata baccata | reverse complement strand
CATATCATGGACTTTCATTAATCAGTTTAAGATCTATATCAATTCATATGCAAATGAATACTAATATAATGAAAGAATGTCTTTATGAATGTGTACACTAAGTGCTTAAGGCGATTGCCTTTTGGGCACATCTCTAACAATTTCTGCCTCATAACCACCCTTACTGTAAGGAAAAAAAATTCTTTCAACAAACAAAACAAGATGCGAGCAGCTTGATTGCCATTATCTAGAAATCAAGTATATGAACGAGTCAGAGATATTGAAAATGTATTTAGCAAGCCTTATCAGCCTATTCAAAAGGGCCCTTATTAGAAGAAAAGATTGGTGTTCTGGGATCTTTCATACTGGGAACATTTGTTGGTTCGACACTGTATTGATATTATACATATGGAGAAAAATGTTTGTGATGTTACAAAGGGATACTATTGAACATACCAAGAAAAACAAAAGATGGTATAAAGGTTTGAAATGACATGTTAGAATTGGGCATATGAATGGAGTTAACAATACAAGATAAGCGGAAGCAGACATATCTTCCCACAACTAGTTATACGCTATCTAGAAAAGAGAAAATAAGTTTTTATGATTGTCTTTATAGTGTTAAGGTTCCACTTGGATATTCATCAAATATAAAAAGTCTTGTGTCAATAAAAGAATTGAAATTGGTAGGTATGAAATCTCATAATTGTTATGTTTTGATGCAACAATTATTATCGGTTGCAATCCGAGGCATGCTACCAAATTATGTAAGAAATGTTATTACAAGACTTTGTTTTTTCTTCAATGCAATCTATTCTAAGGTGGTTAATCCATAAACCTTAGATGAATTATAGGCTAATATTGTTGTTACTCTATATCAATTTGAAATGTATTTTCTACCTTCATTTTTTTTTTCATATAATGGTGCATTTGGTTGTTTATCTTGTGAGAGAGATTAAATTGTGTGGTTTGGTATATTTGAGATATGTGTATCCTTTTGAGAGATTCATGGGTATCTTAAAAGGGTACATGAGGAACTGGTATCAACCTGAAGGCAACATAATTGAAGGGTACTCAGTTAAAGAGGGTATCAAATTTTGCACTAAGTACTTAGTAGACATTGAAACAATTGGAATTTCTATTCGTCACAAGGGAAGGGTCAGAGGTAAACGAACGATTGGATTTAAAATCATACTACCTATGTGATAAAGCATACCTCCTTGTATTTCACCACCTTACTGAGGCTCATCCATACTTAGAAGAGCAAATAACCATTTTAAGGTATCTAAATCCTTCAAAATGTGAAATATGGTTGACAAATGAATACAATCGTTCTTTTATTGGATGGTTTAAAGACTAGGTGATGCGTCAGTTGTTAGAAGTGATGGAAGAAGTAACTAATACCATAAAATGGTTAACATACGAACCTAGATTGTGCGTACAGTCTTATGATGGGTATGACATCAATGAATATATGTTTTACACTAAATGTCAAGATGACAAAAGCATAATGCAAAATAGCATAATTATTTTGATAGCTTTATTAAGAGAATTTGCTAGTGGTAAAGACATCAAGCCAATTGATGCTACGATGTCATTTTATAATGAAGTTAAAGATATTGGGAGCTAGACTATAAGAAATTTAGTACTCCTTTCTTCCTATGTAAATGGGTTGAAAACCAATGCAGTGTTCGAGTAGATGAGCAAGGATTCACGTTAGTCGATTTTAGTCAGTTGGATTATCAAGATGATCCATCCATTCTCACTTCATAGGCCAACAATTATTATACATTATTGACCCAAGCAATAGCAAGTGGTCTATTGTTCTTCAAAGTAAGAGGTGCATTATTGGTATTGATGACGTAGTAGATGAGGAAAAGTATGATTAATTTGATGAGGCTCTCCCATTTTCTATTAGGCTACCTATGCCAATTGGTGATGATATTTTAGATACAAATTATATGTGTGCAAATCATATCGAAGGCTTATATATCGAAAATCGCTAATAATTGATTCAAATTTGTCCATGGTATATTTATTTATTTATAGTATGATTAAATGTAGTCTATAAAGATAATTGCCAACTATTTGTTATTGTTTGTAGGATAATTACTCTTGTTCTTATTTCTCATTCAAATAAATTGCTTTTATAATATATTATAATAACATATTTCTTTGTTATACTTGTGTTGCAAAAATCATGTCTTCGAAAGACGACGTTCAACACATTAGCAAGAGGAAGGAATAGGGAGGTGCAAAATGCAAGAAATTGGGTAAGAAAGGGGAAGAAATAAAGGCAATAGTGTTCGATGGGGATGGAAACCTGATTGGACCAAATGCTCTACAATTCAAATCATATCTCGATCTTGCAACACGTTCCAAGGTCAAGATCACGGAGCCACAATGGAACAAGATTGAGAAGGGTCTTAAAGATATAATATGGAAAGATATCAAGGTAATTTCTCAAAAATCATTAGAGTTGATATAATAATATTATTTAAATTTCACAATCTATCTATTATGTAATATGTGATTAAGACTAATGACTCTAAAATATGGATGACAACAGATAGGGTACCTGCAAAAAATGCCCTATCCAAATTCAGACCTGATTACGTATACCCTTTTCCGAACCTGTCCTAAACCCGTTTATAATTATAATGTTAATATTTGTACTCGTCCGAAATCCGATTACCATTACCTGGTTAATACCTAAATCTGTTTAATTACCTGTTTACCATTAAAAATTCTGTAAATAAAATAAAATTCTAACTAACTAAATAATTAAAAATTAAAAAATACACACACAACCTAGCATAAATTACGATAAAATCAAATAAAACAAACAAAATAAAACACAAAATTTAATTCAATACATTCAAATTAAAATAATTCATCAAATTGTACAAATATAATATTAAAACAAGAAAAATTAAATATTGTTAATTTTGATTTTAAAAAATTATACTTAAAATTTCCAACTATTATATCTGTAGTTCATCAACCACTAAAAATACAAAAAAAATTAATTATATCATTACATTCATTCAATAAATTATTATATATATAGCAGGTATTTGAGAGTCTCTACCTGTATCCTACCGAAATTTGTTCCAAATCCTAATAGATTTTATCCATTGGGATTTAAATGGGTCTGGATAGGTGCAGGTATCCAAATAATCCGTACACATTTCCGTCCCTATTCTTAAATGTTGGATTTCAAGGAGCGTTTGATATTCTAGATACTTTTACAATGAAGAAACATATATTAAAAAATGTGGAGAGGCGGTGGAAAGATTTCAATAACCGCCTCGTAAGAAAATACATCAAAATGATTGATAATCCATAACAGTTGTCACCCTTATGAAAATATGACTATTTGACTATTAAGAATTGGGATGATTTCAAGTTAGCACATCAAAATGAAGCGTTCGAGGTACAAATTATTAATTCTACAAGCTATAATATCTCATAGTACTTTCTTATTTATGTTTTATGCAATCTCATAATACTGATTTTTTTATTACTTATGTTTTTTGTTAATAGCAAATCAGGGTCATGGCTAAGAAGGAAAAAGCCAAGGATATCCATACATTATTGGCTCGCAAAGGCCATACTAATAAAAGGCCCGAATGGATGTTTGAAGATCCCATTTTTTCTTTATCCTCATCAGCAATTATGCACTTCGATACCACCTTATCGTATGATCGAAGTCTCGATTGGATCAGAGCTAGAATAAAAAAGACAGATCAAGGAAGTTATATAATTCCAATCGAAGAGGCAACAGGAGTGACATAAAAAATAGTATGCATAACTTGTAAACAAATCTAAACTGCAAACACTTTTATTTATCCAAAATTATTTTTGATGCATATATATGTTTAACAGGAGTCATTATGGGAGGAAGTAAATCAGGGGATTTGGGTACTAGAATGGTAGAGCACTTGACAAATCCAAACATGCATACTCTGTTCATGGTGTTGGAACTAGGGAGACCATCTCCTCTTTTTTTAGTAAATAAGGCAGGAGGAAACAATCTACCTCCATCTCAAAGGAAGAAATTAAGAAGTGAGGTACGAATTGAGGAAGGAATTGAATTATCAATTCCAAGCTGAACTTCATACTCAACTCCAAGCACAACACGCAATGTTTATATAGCAAAAGGCTCAATTTCAGAGCATATTAATGCTACAATAGCGGACTAACACTAGGTCCTCTTAATTTGCAGCTGAGACGGTGGTGGATGCGATTCCTTCACATGGTCATCCTATATTGAGTAGTTGCTACTCTGTAGACCCATCATTTCCTATAAGAGAGACATAAGTAAAAGTTATATATTTCATTCATTTCCACTTACACTCATACTTATATTTACACTTAGTTTATGACCTAAAAATAGCTCATATTGGTTTTTGATAATTATGCAGACATCTCAATGGTCCCAACGTATAATTAACACTAAGTGTTAGATGATTATAGTGGCAAGGGATACGATTGATACATCCCACCACTTACCTTGCTTCACATCACTCCAATGCTGCTTGATCATTTAAAGGTGTCTATAGATCTCTCATTTCCTAAATACACATTTGAACAACTTTCTATGCCTATAAGAGTTTTGTATAATAGGGTAGGCACATGGGAGTTTTGTTCAATGGCCAAAACATCTCGTGGGTATCAATTAATAATTCCTTATCTCACTCCCTAATTCTTTAATACAAATAGTATTACTGCTTAATTTTCATTTATATGTCATAACTTCGTAATAATATATTATTAATTGATAGGAAAAAATAATTGTGTAACGTCCCATGATATAACTAGAATTCCCTCTAATTATGCCGAAGAATGTTACAATACATGAGACTCAAAAACATGTCAATTCAAAACTTTTGTACATCATGGCCATGATATCTTAAAAGTGAAAATCAAATACAGTTCATGAAAATAAAACTTTACTTTACAGACCTTAAAACCCCTTGAGCTATACCTAACTAAAAAATAATACAAAGCTTCTCAAAAGCAAAATATGATGAAAAATCTTATTACAACTCAATAAACCTATGCATACAAACATGCATGTATCATTAACCCTTCCTAGTGCCAGCTTGACCTTTGACTTCTTTGGCTCTGTCTCCACGTAAACTTCATGCACCCACATAGAATCTATGCATAAAAAAAACCACACATACGCTAAGCAACAACATTTAGCGGTACATAAGACCATATAAATCTAAGCATTATATATATATATATATATACTCTTACTAGTGCCTTTACCTCAACCTTAGACAAGAGTTACCTCTTTTTCGTATTACTTCCACTCATATTTCCATACCATCAACTATCTTGAAACCAAACATTTAAACCATATACATACACATATATAACCACCCATATAACATGGCACAACAATTCATCATACATGTTAAAACACATTAACCAATACAATCCCAAGACTTATCTAGTCTTGCTTATTGTATTTTATGGGTTAAGGGCACTCACTTTAAACTTAAGACCCCTTAACCTATCCACTCAACAGGCCCCACCAAACTTCCCTAGTTAAGAGCGCTCACATCAAGCTTAAGACCCCTCAACTAGTAACATAAAGATTAAGAGAGCTCACGTCAAGCTTAAGACCCCTTAGTCTTTCACAATATTAGGTACAAAGGCATTCACAACAAGCTTAAGACCTCTTGACCTCCCTACTATTTCCTAGGCCTACAAGCCCTATACATATATATCATACATATCATGAACCAAAACCACAACCTTTTCACATCAAAATAGCCCAAACAAAATACCTAGTAGACCGTGAATACTGGTCGTGAAGCATACTGCTTCACTTGGCCAAAAGATTCACGGCATGACTCTTTATGTCATGATGCTGAATCTAGGAAAAGCCACTCATATCCAAATTCAAGCTACCCCAAACAAGCACATCATGCATGTAACACCCCACCTATACAATTGGAGTAATCCCATCATATAAGTGGAATTCCACATAACCAACTAGGTGATCCTGTCCAAATTAAATTTTTTTTCTTTGTTTTCATTATTTCTATTTACTTGCTTATATCATATTAGGCATGCCTTACCAATTTTTTTTCTTACATCATATCGTATACATACATATTACTTATTATAACTAGCATTCATATTTTAAATATTCTCATTTGTGAAACATACTTTTAATACATATACATGACATATTATCTAAACTCATATGCATGATTAAAATAAAAATAAAAGTATAAAGTAACCAATCCAATAACCAGGTCTTCAGTGCCTCCTCTGATATAGGCTCAGACTCTTCTTGATTAACTTTAAATTTTAATATCTATAAGCTCCAACTAAATTATCTCTAACTTAGTGGTACATATAAGTATTTAAGTTCTCTCGTACAGTCACACAAATGTATGACATATATTTCATGTCAAGTATCTCAATAATAATGCATGTATCATAAAAGATTGAACATACTAATACATATGATGATATCTTATTTTCCTGGCAACATATATCTCAATTATTAATTTAATTTACCTCATAATATGTTCATAAGTCATGTCCTGCCAAATACTCGTAGAAAAATTCATGTTACATTACACAGTTAACTATTACCTTGTTCCTTATGTCATTTAATTAATTTCCATATATCATCTTTATTTAATTAGTTTTCGTCTATTACTTTAATTAATTGTTTATTTTCATCACATGTATATTTATTTGCCATATTGAATATTCATTTTATATTTGTACAACCAATTAATCATAAAATTAAAATCATGTCATTACATAATATTCCATCATGTTTGACCAATTAAAGGATATTAACATACTTTAGTCTTATTTTCGTTTTATAAGAAAAACATATAAAACACTTACATAATCAAATTCAACAAATCTTCATTACATTTTATACTATTTCAAGGTTCAAATCATGCTCAAGTTATCTATCTATCATATTTAATTTATAAACCAATGTTGAACATGCATTTGCCATCTTAATGCTCACTCATACTCGGTCCATGCAAGTTTCATTGTTAAGCTTTTTACTTTATATATATAACTATATTCATTATACAATATATATCACAAAAGAAATTCCACATACTAATATAGTTTTCATGCAATGTGTAAATAATTATTTCACAATCAATATATATACAATAATCTTACCATTATTTAATTCACTTATAACTTGGGGTGTGCAATCAGTCGATTCAATTCAAAACCGAATCAAAAAAACTGAAAACTGAATTATTAAAAATTTATAAACCGAACCGACTTAAAGATTAAAACCGAACCTAACTAAATTGAAAAAGCGGTTTGGTTAATTTGGTTTTATATATAATATTTTAAATATAAATACATTAAATAACATATAATGTATTATAATATATAATTATATATTTTAATACATAGTAAATTATATATATAGGTTCAGTTCAGTTTTTTGGTTTTGTGACTATTAAACCGAAACAAAACCAAACCGAATCGATTAAATCGATTTGTATATAAAAAACAGAACAGAAATAACCAAAAACCAAAATAATTGAACTAATTAGACAGAATTGAGATTGGTTCAGTTATTATTATTATTATTATTATTATTATTATTATTATTATTATTATTATTATTTTGTTTTTGTCTAGCTCATAATATCTATGTCCGAACTAATTATAGGAATAAGGGGTTGTTATTAATGGCCTTTTTAATATTGCCATTATCGGTCTGATTAAATAATAGCATCATCACCAGTTTATTAAATAATAATGTCATCACCAGCTTTTAAATAATAGTGTCATTACCGGCATTAAGATCGTACCATTTCCAGCTTTAACAATATTGTGCCACACGTGCATTTTATTTTCCCCTGATTGGCATGCTAAACTATTCACTACTTTAGTTCAATGCTAGGTGTATTAGGGCTTTAATATTATAACCAATATTATTATCTTTACTGCTATCTCAATTTCCTTTTCAACACTACTCACCAACCAATATTACAAATTAATATATGCATTTATATATCCATATGTACTAATAAGATCAAAATGCAAATTTTATGCCTATGACATATTTCGACCCTAAGATTAGACCTTAACTTTAGTCCATTTCTAGTTTGTTTCAGACCTTATGGTCTTTTTTGAACTTTTAGTTTATTGTCTTAGCTTGAATTAACAAAAAGAATCATCTAAATCTGCGTTTCCTACTAAAAGATATGATCATTTTACCATGAGATATTCAACCAAATTTTACACAGCAATCATTTGGTATTACTTTATCTGAAATTTTGTAATTCATTTTGAACCTAGTTGCAATCTGAATTGCAACTTTTTTTCTCATTACATTTTTAGTTCTATAAATTAACTTTCATTTCCAATTGATTTCATACCAATCCAACAACCACAACAAAAGCTATGATCAAGTTTCTCAAGGCTGTTTCAATGGTTTTGTATCAAGGCATTTCTTATTCTTAATACAAGTTAATTAATTCACCAACCATATAAAATCATCCTCATGCCCAAAATTTTTAGATTTTAAATATATTCATAAACCTCAACATTTCACACCAATTTGGCACAAAACTTTAAAGGCAACCATTTAATATACAAACATTGCAAATTACATGCATAATACATAATTTCATAGTTATATAGCATGTAATATTTTTATCAAAGAAACATATACATTTTAGCAACAATTCCAGATTTATAAACATGCTCCGCAATTATTTTATGACAATAACTACAAACATACTCTTAACATCTTATTTATCATATATTACATACCACATATATATTCCACTCATCTATAGGTCACCTTTGCTATGAATAGTGTCTTCACGACCATGAATTTTTGGGCTGGTCGTGAAGGCTACTGCCTCTATGTTCATGGTCATGACAGTTTTAACATAGTTGTGACGCCAGTTGTGAAAGGTCCTAACTTGTGACTATGGTCAAATTTTGTCAAAATTCCAATTCTAATCACTTCCTAAACATGTGTTAACATCATCCATCTTGCAAATCAAAACAAACATGTTATCACAACTTAAATCATCCCCCAAAATGGATCACAACCAAGCTTACAACTTAAGCTTTACACATGCTTTGTACCAGTTTTAACACCTTTGCCATTTTCATACTCATAACCATATATGTACATATTTAAACACTTTAATTAACCTTTCTAACATTTGATCATATCATTTCATGTATCATATTATATAATGTCCTACTACTTAACAAATAGGCATGTTCAACAACATCATTGCATATAATTCAATAATTGCATGCATTTATCACATTTAAGGGGCAAATAACAATGCGTATATGTACAAACTTCTATTAAGAGCTTGACAAAAACTCAATTAAGGAGCTATCTACTCTCCCTGTCGATCTCATCCCTTTTGTCTTTTTCTTCCTATCACAAACAATACTACATATCAAATATTATGTCTATGGTAGTATGGCAAAAATGTAAAACTAACCCATACTTCCCAAACTATGGTTAATATGTATGATTTCTACTCCATATCATGGTATCTCACTTCTAATAACTTTGAAGAACAAAAACACATACAAAACCTAACCACCCACCCTTCTTCTGCTATAACTCATCCTCTATAGTTTTTCACCCAAACTACTTCATATAGCTTCATAATCATGACAAAGAAATGATTTTCTTAGATTTTCTTACCTTTTGAAGGCAGATACAACCTTGATCATGCAAGTAACTCGTGGGTTCTCTTGCATTAACTTTCTCTCTCCTCTAATTCTCCACTAAAGTTGATAATTTCTTCAAATCTTGTTTAATCTTGTTCTCTCTCTTAGTTTGGTGTTTAATTTACTCAAAAACTATGAAGAATCACTCACATATGGTTCTTAGGTGTCTAGGATATGTTCTTCGGGTTTGAGGATGGAAAAGATGATGAAAAATAAAGATAAGATCGTGGAAAAAGCTTATATACAACCCCTTCCACGGTTATGAACGAAATGATTCATGGTCATGAATATCAATATTCATGGTCATGAACAAAACCTTCATGACCATGAATGCCAATAGTAAAAACAGTCAATGCTTATCTTTGACCACAATGTTCATGGCCATGAATTACTTCGTTCACAGGCTTGAAGGCTAATTGTTCACACTTTCTTCATTTCTTTGATCTCTCTCCAAACCAAAGTCAAAATTGACTAATATACTTTACATATACCTCAAATATACCATGATATACCTCATGTATACCCTCATATACCTCCAGTGCACCTCTCAATTGATCACTTTAAGCCACATAATCATGTATAACAACTGACCCCTAGTTAATAGGTGTTACAATCAAGGTGAGTTTTCTCTCAAAAAATCCCAAGATTACCCTTCAATCTAACCTATCTGCAAATGGGTTTCTACCTATTTCAAGTTACCCATATCAACCACCCAAAAATCGTGTATAAGAGTTGATAAATCATGATTTCTTACCTCTTGATGAGTGAAATCAACACTAATTAATAAGAGAACCCAAGCTCTCCTTCTTCTCCATGCTTCCTCTCACTAGCTCCTTCTTCTCCCTTGATGAAAGTCCCCAAATCCTTGCTCAAATCTCACTCTAAATGGTAGATCTTGTGTTTTAAGGGTTAAGATTTGAGGGAAATTGATGGAAAACACCTTTAGGATGAGAGAACACCAATGGCTAGGGTTTGGAGCTCTTGAAACTGTGTGAAAATGAAAGAGAACGGAACTCAACCTATATATACCAAACCTGTCACGGCCATGACACATTTTGTCATGGTCATGACACTTGAACAGTGCCAAAAATATCTAAAATATGACCTTCATGATCGTGAATCTTTTGGTCATAGGTGTGAATATCCTTAATCTCTTCCTTTTCATGTCTATTTCACATCTGTAAAAGCCTAAGACCAAATTTCAACAATAGACCCCATATATATTTAATGTATATCCTTCATATAATTATGATATACCATTATTTTGCCACCAATATACCATTGATATACCTCTTTTTACCCTAAACTCCAAATTTAAGCCAACCTTTATCCAAAGACCTTGCATAACCCTCAAATAAACCCTCATATACACACTATATCTCTCTCATATACCTTCATATATCACTCCACATTCTCACAACAACTATGCCCCATCTAGCGAACGTGACAAATTCAACCATCCAAGAAGGAGCAAATAGATATACAAGGTAGCAGTTATACAAAAGAATCAACTACAAAGCAAACTTCGGTTTTAATTGATGAGAGAATTTTGGCAAGTTTGAGCGGTCACATGCTCAACTTTCATGACTTCGCTGCTGATCTAGATGTTAGGTACATGTTCCATATTGCTCTTTCGGAAGATTTATTTGGGTATCCACCACAGACTGACAACGAAATCTTTGTCAGATGGGAAAACATCTCTCAACTACTCTCCATGAAATAGCTCGATGTCTCGGTCCTAAAAGTTTTTACTATGTAAGATTATGCATCATATTTTTAATATTTTGTAAAATTGAACTACTTTATTCTAAGATAGTATTAACTTATGTCACTTTTGCAATTCATGCATGCATGTACCTTTATAAGTTGTGTTAGCAATCATATGCACCGATTAGTTTTCTCTGTCCAATTACCAATCTATTATAGCAAATATATATATATATATATATATTAATTACAACAATTTCATACTTAACTACATAGATTTTCATCAAAAGAAAACTACATTGATCAAAGTGACGAAGAGCTAAGAAAAATAGTGATAGGCATTTGATTAGGGTTCAACAATGGGTTGTGCAAAGACAAAAATAGGCATGTAGTATGTAAACAATGGTATCGTTTTGAAAAAGATTGCGGTGTAAGAGCATTTGTGGAACGGTGTCGTTTTGTTAAGAAGGTTTTTTGAAAAATGCACTGCTTTAGGAATAGTTGCACTTACCTTTTAATGTATTTAAATAGATATAAATTACTTCCAGATTGGCATATTTTAAATGATTTTACTTATAAAATTTATTTTGAAATGATTCTATAGAAATTTTAATTTATGGCATTCGTTTATTTTTATGTTTTAAAACAATTGAAAACCAAAATATTTTATTTTACTCTTATTTGTAAACAAATTAATAATTAATACAAGGAAAAGATTATTTTCAGGTTCTTCATATGAATGTCATTAAATAAATTGAATAGTTGTAGAACTATGGTAACTTTTAACTTTTGCATGGTTTTCATAATAGTTCATTCTTTTAAATTAAAATAGGCTAAATTACATAAAAAAAAAATTCTAAATTTTACATTTTATCACAATTATATTCAACTCTTTAAAAATTTGAGTTTAATTATATATATTTTATGTTTCGTAACAAATCTTACCTCGGATGGAATGGACTTTACTCGGATCTTAGGTGGCGATGACGTAGAAAAATATTGAAAATATTAAATAATGATGTGGTCATATGAGGTGGCACTGAAGTGGAAAATTTTCCACATAAATATCTTAAAAAAACGGAGCCATTTTATAAGCATTAAACTCCTCTCATTGAGCAAGCAAATGACAATGTTTTTTGTGAATAAAATGGAAAAATAAAAAAGGGTCATTAAGTTAGGGCATATGTCATCTCATTTCTATCTGCCATTTTTCTTCAATTGTGAAAATGCATATTGTTTAGGAAACTCATTCCTAAACGACGTCATTTTCTTCGATTGTGAAACAGTGATACCCTAACTCGATGACCCTCCTTTATTTTTCCTTTTCATTCACAAAACGTTGTCATTCACTTGATCAATGGGAAGAGTTTAATGCTGCATAAATGACATCATTTCTTTAAAATATCTGTGGCGAATTTTCCACTTCAATGCCACCTCAGACACCACGTCACGTTATTATTTTATATTTTTAATATTTTTCCACGTCATCACCACCTAGGATTGGAGTGAAGTCCATTCCATCCGAAATAAGATTTGTTACAAAGCATAAAGTATATAATTAAACTCAAATTTGTAAAAAATTTAGATATAATTGTGATAAAGTACAAAGTTTAGAATTTTTTATATAATTTAGCCATTAAAATATTACCAATTAAATGATAAGTTGATTGATATTTTCATTTGTGAAAATTGAGAGATGTATTGAGTTCAAATTTTCTTGTCAACAGCACTAATTTTGGTGGAATTTAATACCTCTATAGTATGTAAAAGGAATTACTTCTTTGTTCCATAGCTCCGAATCATTAGTCTCTTAAGTCCTAATAAACAAATGTTGGTTTTAACATGGGTCTAACTTTAACACAAAATCACACTTGAGGGCTAGTTCAAATGGCAAAAGCATTTACTTTTGGAATAATGAGATCTCGAGTTCAAATCATCTCTTTATTGCTAGTGCAAAGGGATTACTTCTGTTGTGTAGTTCATGGCCTACTAAGCCATTTAAATATGTTTGTGAAGTATTCATTTCCCCTAATAAAAAAGAAACTTTAACGCAAAATCTAAACACAAAAAAAAACACACACACACAAAATCCAAACTAATTTACTGTTAGGAAAACAAAAATAGCAGAATTGTTAATTCAATATTCAAATAGAAATGCAAGAGAAAATAAGAACAAATATGAGGCATGTGTTCCACATAGTGTCCTTGAGATAAATTCGCCTCCTACCACCGATATTTATGATAACTAGCGTTTGTCTTCTAGGATACAACAGATTTCAAGTAGTTGTTGAACACACAACATCTACTTACAACGAACTAAGTATTTGTCACACTCTCTATCACTTGAGAAAAAAAAGAAAAGGGAAGAAGAAGACTTTTCCAACAACAACTAAACTCAACTTTCAAAACTTCTTTCCAACACAAGCCAAAAATTTCTATTTATACTAGATGAAGGAGACATGTGATTAATTATAATTAATCTCTTTTAAAGACTGTCAATAATGTATTTGTAACTCTCAAATAATATATTTATACTAGATGGAGGAGACATGTGATTAATTATGATTAATCTCTTTTAAAAACTGTCAATAATGTATTTGTAACTCTCAAATAATGGTGAAATTAATCTTTGAAACATCAAAAAATGAAATTTCAAAAGATAAGAAGCTCAAAAGACTAATATAGAATACAATCCACACGGGCGTATGGAATCCATACGGGAGTGTGAATTAGCCATCCATACACTGCAGCATAACGACATGGGCGTGTCAGAAACCTGGCCGTATGGATCTATATGGGTTTGCCAGACCCTTGGTCGTGTAGATCAACATAAGAGTGTTACTTCAATTTCCAGAAATAAAAAAAAATGTAAAAATTTGATTTCGTCTGGATCATGAGATTTTAAGCCGATATTCGTATACGTAGGTTGCGCAATCATGCATTGGCTTATCCTGAACCATGGATTTGCACCCCCTTGCGCTTGAAAGAGAGTTTTTCATGTTACTTTCTTACCTATGTAAGAATGCATCTTAATATATAAAACATAAGTCAACTTTATATTTTAGTCATGTGGAACAAACAACTCACTCATTTTTCCTCTTTATATTTTTTTAACAAGGAGTTTATTTTGAACTTCAATTTTTATTCATACATTCTTCATTTTGAGCATATGAATACATTAATTCATAGTTCTCATATCAAGAAACACATATTCAGGTCTTTCTCTCAAAACCGAGTTGTAGGATCCACCCAAATTATTCTCTTAAAATAGCTCATAATCACAATTTTTCAATATTTTCATTATAATTTTTCAGAATCAATCACATGCATAATCTAATCCCAATCACATTAACATATAATAAATTAAAATTATGAACCACAGTTTAGATGACTTAGCTTTTAATGTTGATACACAAAGGAATTGAGAGAGAATTTGCTTTTCTACTAATTTGAGAGATTTTTTCTTGTAGTTTCTGTAATGGAGTAGTCAGAGTTTGGAGAGAGAAATTGTTGAAGTTATATCTTTTCACGTAGAAACATAACTCTCTATCCCCACTACGAGCAGTTCAACTCCACTGCTTCCTCTTTTCTTTTTTTAGAATTTATTTTATGACTATTATTTTATTAAGATATATTCGGGAAATGGTCAAAGAATTAATTAGTGCAAGCAAGAATCATTGTCCATTAGACCTAGTAATTAATCATATCGAATTATTTTTATGTTCAACTTTAATATCATAATGTTTAAGTTGATTATATAATAGAGATTTCGAATCAATTAACTATCAAATCACTAGTATTGTTAAGTTCGACTATATATATATATTATGTAAGCAATGCTTACCTTGGTGTAAAAAAAAAATCGACTATATATATTATTATGTCACTGATTATGAGTCGATTGTTATTTATTACTTAAGGTGCGAAATTTTGTTTACTTACAATCATTTTTCTCTCTTTGATACATTTTGTTGAAGTTAAGTATTTAATAAATGACGTTCTACTTTTATTATGATTATTTTTATGATTAATATACTAATTAAGTTAGTTTCAATTAGTTATTTATAGTTATTTTTCTTTTTCTTTTTTTTAGATCATTTTTCTTTCTTTTTTATTAGAATTGAATCAATTTGAGTTTTGGTATAATTTGTAGAAGAAATTACAAAAACAAATTGTAAAGTTCAAAGAAAAATGAAAAATAAAAATCCACCGTCATCTAAAATAGAAACACGTTTTCTCAACGCCGTGTTTTGGATTACAGCCCTTTGATGATTGTTCTTCGATAGAAAGATCTCCATTCAGGCTTCAGCTGGAGAAGCTAGCCTACTTAATTTTATTGGTTGTATTTTCAATTTTATATAAATGGATTGAAATATAAAACAGTTAGCTACTTAATTTATTAATTCAGTTAATCTAATAATAATTAAACATTATTACATATATTCTGCCCCATACCTGAACTTTTTTTCTAATTACGGTAAAATTATAAAAAAAAATTTCTTCTAAAAAAGTAGAAAAAAATTATTGAACTATTTTTTTATTTTACTAAAATCACTTCTTACTAATTTTAGATATGAGTCACTGGAAAATTAATATGACAGCTGACGTGTCATTAGAAATCTGATGTGATAGTTAATATATTTCCAAAAATCTTATAAAACAGCTGGCATATCATTAAAAATTTAAACGAAATTATTTTAGTGAAATAAATATATAGTATAATTATTTTTTTGAATAAAAAAAATTTATAATTTTACTATAATAAAATTATTTTTTAATAATTATTGGTGAAATTAACAAAAAAAAATAAAAAAAATCATTAGATATCTATCTATATTTTGACCAATATATGACTTGATCAAGTCAATCGGTTGAGTACTCGATACGATTTAACATTAATAATTATACTTAAATAACGAAATTATTATTATTATTATTATTATTATTATTATTATTATTATTAAGGGGGGAGGGCCCCAACATTTTTTTTAAAATAATTACCGTAGGTAAAATTTTCGAATTTACTACTATGGCTTCCCTTTTCATTCTAGTATGTAAAATTTGCAGATATATTATAACAAACTTTAGTACTTTCTTTCCTTATTAACAATAAAAATAATTAATAGTTATCAAATATATTAAAAACAATATATTTTTACATATATAAAATTATGCACTTCTACATTTTACATTTTTTTATTACATTTTTTTTACTGTATTTTTATACTTGAACTTATATAATATGATTATTGTTACTATTAGCTTTCTCATTTAAGTTTATACACTATGCACCATTTTTCGCACTATATACTTATTTTTTTTCTTATTACACTTTTTTTTACTGCATTTTAATATTTGAACTTATGTAATATGATCTTCTTTTATTATTGATTTTCTCATTTGACTATTTATTGAAATATATTTATTTTTGCATATACGAAATTAATGCATTCTACATTTTTTTATGTACTCTACACTTATTTTTCTTTCTTGTTGCACTTTTTTCGACTGTATTTTTATATTTAAACTTATATAATATGATATGTTTTTACTATTGGCTCTCTCATTTAGCTATTCATTAAAATATATTTATTTTTGTATATATGAAATTTATACACTCTACATTATTTTTTTGCATTATGCATTTATTTTTTTTCTTTATTGCACTTTTTTCAACTGTTTTTTTATATTTGAACTGCTATAATATGATTTTCCTATTTGATTATTTATTGAAATGTATTTATTTTTGTATGTACGAAATTTATGTCAAATAAACAATTTTTCTGCACTTTACACTTATTTTTCCTTTTTATTGCGCTTTTTTTCCACACTTGTATATAATATAGTTTTCTTTTAATATTGATTCTCATTTCGTTACTTACTGAAATGCATTTTTATTTATCATATAATGATTTTACATACTTGAATGTTTAGTTAAAGTTATTTTTTTGTAATGCTTTTTATATGTCTAAAAACTAATATTGAAGGAAAAATACTTGATATATTTAGAGTCATATAACATATCTAACTTTTATTGTTATATTATATAATAAGTATTTAATCATTTATATTTTGTTTATTGTTCCCCGTTATATTAAATCATGGCTCTACCCTTGCAATTGATGGCACAAGTTGAAATTGTCTTTTTTTTTTTTTTGAAAATATGAAATTGTCTATTTAATTTGTCTCTTTAGTGCTGTTTGACATTGTATTTTTTTTAAGAAAAATAATTTTATTGAATCAAAGTAACAATATATCGATAGAAATATAGATATAAATTTGCTAAAAATTATATAGAATGAAATAGTGAAAAATTACAATACCCAAGTTAATAGAATAATAAATCAGCTTAATGTCTATAACTTTGACAATACTATTGCGTCTAAAATACCTATAATTTCAGTTATACAATATACCAACGATTATAATTTGATTTGTTATTTTTGTCGGATTAAATATATTTTGTCTGTTTGAGTCGTCTATAAAAAAATAAAATATCGTAATAAAATATTAAAAATAAAACATCGGAAGAAAACTATAAAAGCCAAATGCTGCAATATGACAACAAATCACGAAAAACAAACAAAAAATCTAGATTCATGTAGAATAATCACTTATTTTAGAAATAAATTGATAAAAAAATATGTAAATAAGTGATTTCAGACCTAAAATGACAAAAAATAATATCTCACGATGATTGGTGGCTAGAATAAAAATAAGAAAAAAATTAAAAGAAAAAAAAGGCTATGATTTTCATCTATCTATGTTTAGAAAACTGTTTTTTCAATATATATATATATATAAAATTTTGAAATCAATTTTTGAAAAAAATAGAATAAATAGATATTTTTTCTAAAAAGATATTAAAAAAATAATTTATAAAAAATTTGAAAATCAATTGAATAAATAAAACAAATACTAAAACTTAACCCAATATCAATTACAAACAGCCGTTAGCTATACTGTGGCCTTTTTTTTTTTGGGACGAAGTGGAGCAGAGGGCACGAAGCCTGCAAATTAACAATGAAAAAATGGACAGCACAGCTACATAAGGATAACCACAAGCTTTCAATTAATAATACAACTAAGACGGCCGATTTTGAAAAAGAAATATAAATTAAGACATTATTATCATTTGCGAAGATATATCAACTTCAATTAGCATCTGTAGGTTCAGAAAGGCTAAGTTTGAAATTATTCACCTCTTTATTTCAAAAACTAATTTGTAAATATGTGGTTATAATGTTGGGAAATTCAACCAAATACATAATTTGTAAAGTTTTTTTTTTTCATCTTTACCAATCGTATATACTGTATTTTTATTGCTATTTTCTATATTTTTATTTTTATCGATTTTTTATTTTTTATTTTACAAATATGAGATTTTAGTATTTATTTATCATATTTTTTTTATTTAATTGAAATAGAAAATGATCATTTTTTATATTTTAAATATTAATTTTTATGGGCACCAATTATCTTTATGCATGCATTTATTTATTTTTTAATTATTATTTAATTAACTTAATTAGCAAAAGAAATATATACATTTATATTTAATTAACTTAATTATCAAAGTAAACTTTGAGTACATTTTAATTACCGAAAGAAATATATAAATTTGTATTTAATTAATTTAATTAAGGTTATTTACTTTGCTAAACATTTTTGTTAAATTTTTAATAAACTTTGGGTAAATCTTTATACAAATTTTTGGTAAACTTTGAGTATTCATTTGGTAAATATTTAGTAAAATTTTTGGTAAATATTAGGTAAACCTTTAATAAACTTTGGATAAATTTCGGGTAAATCTTGGGTAAATCTTGGATAAATTTTGAGTAAAACTCGGGTAAATCTTGGGTAAATTTTGAGTGAATCTTTTGTAACTTTAACTTTTATTAATTTTCTAATAAATATTGAGTAAATTTTAAGCATAATTTAAGTAAATTTTTTATAAACATTTTGTAATTTCGATTTTCATTAATTTTATGGTAAATCTTGTATAATTCTTGGATAAATCTCGATAAATCTTGAGTAAATTATATGTAATTTTAACTTTTATTAATTTTTTTAGTAAATATTGGGTAAATATTGGATATAAGTTAAGTACACTTTAAGTAAATATTTGATAAATCTTTTATAACTTCAATTTTCATTAATTTTTTAGTAAATTTTGGGTAAATCTCTGGTAAATTTTGGATAAATTTCGGATAAATTTTGAGTAATTTTTATATAAACCTTAGTAAATCTTTTGTAATTTTAACTTTCATTAACTTTTTTTTTTTTTTTTTTGTAAACCTTAGATAAATTTTAATTTTAAATATTTTTGAAAAAAAATCTGTGTATTTTGATTTTTGAAATAAATTTTAAGGGGTGAATTTTTGTCAATATATACCTTTTGGTTCTATTTTTGTAAAATTTCCTATAATGTTTGGTGTTTTCTTTAATTTGTTTTTATATTTTAATTGCTATATATATGTATTTTTTACTAATTTGTTAACACTTTGCGTGAGGGATAATGTCTGCCTTTTTTTTCATGAAGAAGTTTCTTTATTCCTAACAAACACAAAGATTACCGCTCTTGATATGAAATTAACAATATAATGTTTGTTCTTTAAAGAAAATCAAGATAAAAATATAGACCACTATCAAATTAATTGAATTTTTTTAATCTAACTTCATAAGCTTTATAATTAATTTATTACTATTCTAGTTTTTTTTTTTTTTAAGTAAGAAAATTTAGATCCATCAATTTCTTTCCCAACTCTGAAAATCCGATCTTAACTCCTTAAAAAAAAGTGATCCAACTTGAATCCGAATTGAATAAATTTTAAAATTAAACTTGCATCGACTTATAAATTTTAAAATTGAATTCATCCTAAATTTGAAATCCAAGCAATCCACTTAAAAACACCTAAAATCTGATTTGACCAGCAACTCATTTTTTGAATAAAATTTAAAATTGTTAAAATAAAATGTATTTTATATTTTATTTGTAAAACTTTTATTAATTTATGCATTTAAATTTAATACGCAATGAAACTTTACTGTATATATGTATAATCCAATTTAAACGATAATTTGAACGTCTTTAATCATATTGAAAATTTTAAAAATATTTAAGTGATAATAAAATGTAAGAAAGGAGATTTCAACTCTTAGACTCAAAGAAAATAGGAAATTCATTTAGTGTAAATAAATTTATATTAATATCAATATGTTACATATACATTTGTGACTTTTGACTAGGACTATTATGAATACATATGCAATAAAAATGTATATTTTTTGTTTTACAATCTTAATATATTACAATATACAAAATTATATAGATATATATTTAACATTTAATATATATTAAATTTAATTATTATATTTATATTACATCAGAACTTTGTAGCTCATAATATACCTTATTGTATGCTTAATGCTTTATGTTTATTTTCTATATTTATTCTTTTTGGTTTGACCATAGATATTTAGGACTACATACCGTTAAGTTTATATTCAAAATATTTATATATTATTAATATAATATATTTATAACTTATATTACCTTAAAAAAATTTATATATGTGAGATATATTTCATACATATGAATTAACCCAAAAGATATATTTCATCCTTATTTTATTTCCATTTTTTCTTATATTCATCGCCTCTCATTTTCTTTGGTCATTGGACATTTTCAAATTCTTTCACAGTAATTCTCTCTCTCCTTATTGCATCCACTAATAGCATTCTCACACAACAAATATTTATAATAAAAAAATTACTATTTATTTTATGATATTTGATCCATTATACTAATATTTTTAAAGTTTAAAAAATATATAATTAATTTTTTCTGTTTTATCATATTTTACTAATGTATTATTTTATTAGATTTTTTTGTTAGAAATATATAAGATTGCAATGAAATGACAGGAAAAAAATTGTTATTAATCCAATAAAATTTGATACATTGTATTAATATTTCATATAAGTTTTATTTATTATACTAAAATTTTTGAGTAAAAAATAATATTATTTCTGACTTAACGAATAATATTTTAAAATTTAATAAAAAAATAGAAGTAAAACAAAAAGGACTAATAGTATAAATTTTAAAAATTTAGAAAAATATAGTATAAGTCAAATCTTATACAATAAATATTATTTTTTCCTTTATAATCCCCGACTGAAAATAGTGCCAAGTAGTGCAACAACCAATCTCGAAGTGTTGTAACCTCAGATATGGCTCAAATCGGCTCAAAACTGAAGTTGACTTGATCTGAAATGACCTGAATTTGAATCCGTCCAATATGATTAGATTGAAAGGGTTAAGGAAAAAAAGAGGAAAAACAGTTTCAGCCCAAAACTCTAATGCAAGAATGTTTTGAAAAAATAGGGATGTAATTAATAAACTGGAGAAATCAGTGGGACAATGTAATTCCATTAACTTATCCAAAAAACTTAATATAAAATCAGTAATTTTGACATTTTCATTTTTTTCATTAAAAAGTAAAAAGAAAAAAATTCAAAAAATTGAACCAGTTGATTCAAATCCCTCAATATAAATATTTTTGTTAATCTGCGAGTGAGATCACTCAATCGCCAATCTGCCACATTTCTCTCCGACTCTGGGCTTTAAATAATGGTTACATTTCCGTCGTATTTCGTCATCTCCAGCAATCTCTGAGAGCTGAATTCTTAGCCTACACACAAACTGCGCGGGATATGGAGGCGCCTTCCTTTGTCTCCAAAGCCAGGACTGCCTTCCATTCTGCTGCGGCTAAAGCGGAGCGCGTTTTCACCGATATTAAAACCGATTTTATATCCGATCGTCCAGGTTCTTAGATTTTCTTATCCTCTTATTTTTTTTTTTTTTGCCTATTTTTGGCGCTCTTCTCTTTCTAATTTTCCTTTTTCCCTACTTGTGTTTATTCGTTTTGATTATTTGACTATGCTTTTCTAATTTGAGTTTTTTTTAATTTCGATCGGAGAAGAATCTGATAAGCAATTCCCCGAGGAATCCAGAAAGGAATTAGAAGACGAGTTTCTGAAGAATGACTGCGAGTCAAAGGTACAAGGGCCTTTATTTCCAAGTAGAGTGTAATTCTGTGTGATTTATTTTCGTTTTGATTTGGTAGGAAATGCATATCGGAATACTGGAGCTAGAAGCATGTATGATTTGTTCCCTTTGAAAAAGAAAACATTCTGTTTGTTTGGGTAGAAAACTTAAGAGAAGTGGAGAAGAAGAGGATAATTTTATATTTGAGGAATGGATTAAGGTGGAATTTTTAGTTATTACTTTGAATTTCTCCTTTTTCTATGGCTGTCAATCTGGTTATAAATGAACTTCAATCTCATGGTCATAGTTGAACCCTTGACCTTCTGCATTACAAGGTAGGTAATAGAATTCTAGCAGTGATGAAGGAAGAGACTATGGGGGCCATGCCCTCCCTAACTTCCACAAACACCAATTTTTGCTATGCCTCGATATTTCAGTCCCTGATTTGTGATTATCTTTTATAAGTTAAGTATTAGAATTTAGTGTGGGTGTGTGTTTATGTATTTTGTAAACATAGTGCCTTAAATTTATTTACTTTTTCTTTTTGAGGGAATATTTGTACACTTTGAGTGTACTAAATTATCAATGATTTTAGACTTCTTTAAAAAATTTGCATTGGGCTAAAATTATGTTTCACTTCTGATAATTCATGTTTCCTTTTACAGAATAATCAATTTTTGAAGAACTTACAACTATAGCATTTTTGGATTAATTACTTTAAAAAATGCATAATTTATGAATGAAATTTGCTTATATTTTGGAGCCAAACCAAATTTCTATCTACTGACCACCAGCTACTAGCCTATGGTTAAATGCTTGTATTTTGATAAACTTTCCTTTCTGCTTATCTTATTTTGCTCCTAAGATTGTAGTATTGGGACAATGCAGAATAACAGTGAAGGGAAGAATTTGAGGTGGAAACCTGCACATAAAGGGCCAAAGCAGGAGTGGCAAGATAGGTTAAAGAACATAAGAATAGGAAAGAGAGGAGCAGAAAATCATTTTGAGAAAGTCGAAAATTCAACCATGGCTGCTCCATATTATGATGAAAATTTATACATACTTAACATGAAAAATGATGCTGAGGCAAAGGTAATGAGTGTCATGCCTAAGTTTTATATTTTTTCACTACACTGCGTGTGATGGGTGGATAAATTAGTAATAGTACATTTTCTTATTCACTGTTGGTTTAAACAAATGCTGGAAATTTTAGCTCATTATGGGGTTGATGTCATAGGGCTCTCAAGTGTCCTCCATAGTAGAAAGATTAAGTACCACAAACCCAGATAACATTCCTCCAGCATCTGTCTTGAAGCAATTGGCCATAGCAATAGAGTAAGTTTTGTTTTTAACATTTTTACTTCATGCCTTGGTTTTTTTATCTCATATGTTTTCTTTAAATAATTAATTCTCTCATGTTTGAGTTCTTTTTGTGGAGCATGCTGATTTTTATTGCAAATTGTGTAAGGATCTTTCATTTTGCAGCTTGTATGTAATGTTCTTATTTGCTTTGCTTTATTGGAATCCATTTTCCAGTGCTGGGAAGAAGCACAAGTCAATGAAAGATATTTTGGCATCATCTGGAGGCTCTTCACCTATCATGGAGAGAGCAAGCTTGAGCCTTGCTGCTGTAAAATCATTAGTACTTCGTGACAAGGAGGATAAGTCTGTCTCAGAATTTGGTGGTGATAATGAGAAAGTTATGTCCTTGATACATTCACTGTTTAATTCAGGTAATTCTTGATCAGGTGATATGTGGTTTATCTGCAGAATAATTCTTCATCTTGAATATTTTTCTCTATCCTGTGATGATCTTTCACTTCCGTTGTAATATCCGCAAGATATTCGCAGAGAGAAAGTTTCTAAGAAGAAACATCAGCTCTGGTTTGGAAGCATTATCTTTGCCTAAAGAAATTCATGGTGCTCCTTCTGAAAGCTTACTCGTTAAGCTATCTGAAGTGATTGGAAATTTCAAAACCCTGAGGAAAATGGCATTCCTGTGGTGCAAAATTGTGGCTGAAGTAAGTAGATTCTGTGGAACTTCTATTCTATCATGTGAACTAATGAAGAAAAGTAGAAAACCTTTGCTTTTGTTGTGCTGCTTGTGCTAAAAATGGTTTATATTGATAAAACACATACATTTCTTCAAGAGGCACATAAATTTTACTCTAGAACTTTCATTTGCTACCATAGGGTGGCCAACTTTCATGGTTCTTGGCTAGCTAGTCACTGCATCTTATAGTGGTTTTTTTTTTATTTGCTCTTTTTTTTTTTCTTTTTTTAGAATAGAAAAAAATAACTCTTTGTGCCCAGTTTTCCTTTCTTTGTTTTCTTTTTAATTTTTGGTTAGACCGCAAAAACTTTTTGACTTAGTCCCTTGTGTTTTGAAATTGAAGCTTTAGTGATATTCATCCGTCATCTTTACCTGACAAAGTATGTTTTGGATCCACTTGACATGCAGCTGAGAAGACTTTGGTCTGAAGAGCTGCATATACCTGGCATCCCTTCAGATGATCTGCCAGATCTGAATTCCTGTCTCTTATACCAGCAACTTCAGGTCATCAATTGCTGTGTTTCCAGGAAAAGGCGTCATGTTCTTGCCACTGAAGCACTAGAATCAGTAATGAGGGATGCAAGTTTTTCTTCTGAAGAGTGTGCTGTTTCCAAGCATACTCTCAGCTCAAGCCATATCTTGTATGCTAAATTGAGCAGTGGGGAACTTTGTCTACGATTGGGTGCTGATCACCCAGCTGACAATTTAACCATGTTAGAAACTGGTGAACCTGTATACTCACCAATTATGCAGGTATAATTTTTGGTTACTTACGCATTTTAAGCTTATTGCTGTTATTCTTACCTGTATACATCTGCGTATCTAGGAAGGGCCTTTGCTTACAGAAGATCTTATAAAGGAAAATGAGGAGTTTGTGCTTCGAACTGGGAGGTTAGTTTATATGAGTATATCCTACTGGATTAAGTCATTTATTTGTTGATTTCAAGCTGTTGTCCTTTTTATATTTGGTTTAAAATTGTACTCTAATTGCACCTTTTCTTGATTTATTGTTTCCACTCCTTACTTTTTTCTAAAATAAAGATTTAGGTCCTTTCACTTTTCTCTAGAATCATGATATGGATTGCAAGAATACTAAAATAAAAAATTTACAAAAAATTTCTTGACTGTGCTTAGTTTATGTCTTGTCATGTATGTGATTGCTACATATGGAACAATTTATGAAGAAGCATCCATCTTTTCGTAGTTTACTGTATACATCTTGTTCATTGAAAAAAAAAGGGGAAAAGAACTTAATGCTATCTTGGACCTGTCAATATTTTTTCTTGTGAAGTTTCAAACTTGATATTGCAGTTAGTTGTCCAGTCTTAGCATTCATTAATAAATTGTCTTCTTTCTTATTATCAGTGTTGGTGCTGGGTGTTCTCAACTTCTTTCTGACATGCAGGCCTTCAAGGTAGATTTTTTTCAGTTAGGGACTGTATGTTATCAATAATCATTAAGATAATTGTGAACATAACTGAATTCTGTATGTGATAAAATATATCTTAGGCGGCAAATCCAGGTTGTATTTTAGAAGATTTTGTAAGATGGCACTCTCCGCCTGACTGGATGGAAAGTGGTGAGGAAAATGAGTTTTTTGATGGAGTTGATTCATCTTCAACAAAAGGTCAACTAAGCAGTCGAATGCAAAAGGAAGGTCTGATCTTTATGCCATTGTTGCTCACTTAATAAGTGCTGAGTTGCAATCAATCATCTCAATTATATTGATAAATTTGCTAATATGATGACTGTTTTGTGTAATTCTCTTCCTTTTTTGTTTTGTTTTTTTTTTTTTTTAATTTTGTCACAACTTGCTTAATATTTAATTGCTGGTCACTAACTTGGAGAATTTATTGCAAATTTTGCATGACAAATATTTTATTTGATGCACATTGAGAATGTTGGGAAATTGTTATATGTGTCTTCTAAAGAGAAACATATATGTGAGAAGGCTTGCTTTCAGCTTATGAGGAGTGATCCATTTGTGCTGATAATGGCTTGCATCAATGATAGGTAACTTGTGGCGTGAGCTATGGGAAACGGCAAAGGCAATACCAGCTGTTAAACAGGCTCCCTTGTACGATGAGGATTTGGCTGTGTAAGTTGGAATATCTTTATGAATTTATTGTGTCTCCCTCCATGTGTGTGTGGTTTTTTTTTAATCTCAAGTTATAATTAGCGAACATAATGCAGTTGAATTACAAGTGACGCTTTGATTCTGCAGGGAAGGTATTCTGAATGACTTAGAGGACCTTCCACCTTCTGAGCTATTTGAACAACTTTTTCTTTCTTTGGTAAGTGATCTGATTGGGTTTTGTTGGCCCAGTCTATTGTGTGATGAATGTTTTATATTTTCCTGACATCATTAAGGCTCATTTATTATTGTTCTGTAGAAAAAAGGAAAATTTCATGTCTCAAAAAACTTAGGTCCATTTTATCAACAACAAAAAAAAAAGGGGGGGGGGGGGGGGGGTGTGGGGTGGTTGCAATAGGTGATTAAACATGTTTTCATGACTCACCATCATTAGAGGTTTTTCCTAGCTTGCCTTCAATTCTCGTTGAAAATTTTGTTCTTCATCAGTCTTTGTAATGCTATCTGCTACTTCCTCTTTTAATTATCCTGCAATTTGACATTTGCGAATGATGGATGCCTATGCTAACAATTAAATGTAGGGTAATTACTGTAACTCCCTTGTAGTTTGGTTGAATACACTAGTTGGTCTTTCTATTTTTGAAAATATATTTTGAAGTTCTTTAGATTTGATTTAATACACTAGATAGTTTCTTAGATTTGATTTAATACAATTAAATGTTTATAATATATTTCTTAAAATGAAGGGAATAACTAATATATTCAACCAAACATTGGGTGTGTATTAATAATTTACCCTTAAATGTAAAGGAAGATAAGTCTATCCTTCTTCTTTTACATGATTTGACATCTTTATTGGTTGCTAAATTTTCAATTACAAAGTCTTCATCTGTCATGTCTCTAATAATTTTCAATTTTGTGAAAATTTCAGCTTGGTTTAGGATTTGTAATGGCTGATGTGAAACTGTCGGGCAACAATGATTTATCAAAGCTGTTTAATGACTGCAAAGATTACATTGTTATAACTTGTCAAGGAAGCAGCTGGCGTGAGAAAGTAGATGATATCTGCCAGGTAGGTTGTCTTAGCCTAGGGGTTGATCCACGATGCTCATATTTAGCTCTAGAATTCTTTCAAGTGATCAAAATGCATATCGTTGTTCCTTAAATTTCCTTTTGCCAATTAGGAATCAACATATACATAGAACATATATTCATGTTTGAAGATGTTAGTTTTCCTCATATTCTAAATTTCTCATTTGCCGACATCAAAATCTTGCGTAGTGCATAATGATTTCGATAAATCATAGCTTATTTTTGTGTCATCTTTTGGTTTAGGTGTATGAAACAGTAGAGAAATTACTAGTAAATCCAGATGAAGTCTTAAAACAAGCAGAAGAAGCCCCCACCAAAGCCGGTGAACTAAAACGTAGATTTAAGAGGCTTAGCCTTAACTTTGGGAGCAAGGATAGAAACCAGAGAAAATCATCATCAAAAGATGAGAAGAATTCAGATAACTCGCCCGCTCAACAGTTTGCTAATATCTTTGATGGTAAGTCATCATTGTTTTCAAAGAAACCACCAAAGCCAGAGAATGCACTCGTAGTCGATAAATCTTCATGTCCGGACGACAATGATTGGACACTTGTCTAATCATAATACATCTTCATCTTTTTCTTCTCTTCATTTTTATTTGTGGGTCAAGCTTTATTTTGCGGGAAATTGTAAATTATTTTTGGAATACCTTCTTTGTAATTGTAGAAGAAATGGAGTAATGAAATATATCATTGTCTTAAAGAAATGGAGTTCATTCAGGTACTATAACTTCTCTACATCAAAGAGAACATTATTATGGCTTCTATGACATTGCATTTGTAAAAAATGGTTTTCGGGAAGCGTATGGAAATAACGGTTTTTGGGAAAAAAATTTATTTTTTGAGTTTTGAAAATCATTTTAGAAATAAAAAAAAAACAGATATATTTTCTTAGAAGCAAGTATGAGAAAAATAACTTACAAAAAATTTAAAAAATCAGTTAATTAATCTAACCTAGTTTTTAAACATCCAAAATCAATTTGAAATGTCTCTAATATGCCAACACAAACAGAATGAAACCAATTCTTTATATTGTATGTCACATACACAAGACAATTTCTTTCCCAATTCTCTTTCATCCGAGGAGCAAAATCAAATGTATAAATAAAGTTAAGTATACATAGTTTCAAATTTCCATTGTCCTAAAAAAAATGTAAGAAAATAATTTCCAGCTGTTATTAATGTTATAACTAGAAAATCAATCTTGGAGGCCTCGTTTCTTGGATTGTGATTTGATTTAGGTTTGCCTCATCATCCAAGGAGCCACCATTTTCACTAATCTGAATCTTCAGTTTCCTTATCAAATTCATAGTATTTGGTTATGAAAGCCGGCACAACAAAGTTTGCTATCAAATACACAAACAGAAGCAAACCACTGGGGCACACAGAGCAAAATGAATTAAGAATAACTCATTATAACGCAATCTGAAAATAGCAGAAACTTTAAACTCACCCAGTTTGAAGGAGAACAGATACATCGCCTGGTTTTGCCGTAGAAGTGTCTACAAGAATGAGAGGATTGGTCATGATGGCTGCTCTGGTCTTCATGAAAGGTATTCTCTGGCCAAATTTAGCTGCGCTAGTAGCAGTAGGTTCAAGGTGACAAGGCCAAAGCAATCGGTATGTATTGGGTGGTTGTTTATTATGTTTGAGGAGGGAATGCAATGAAAATGAAGAGTGAAATTGGATGCAATTCATAGTGAAAGTTGCTATTCGGATTGGTGAAGCAGAAATGGTTTAGTTTTCCTTCCTTCAATTGCTCGTTTAGCAGTTGATGTGGAATTGTGGATAATGTTTTCTAGTGTGGGATATCTCCTCTTTTCGGCTGGATGTTGGCATTTTTGTGTCACTAACTAAATATACGATGGCTATGATCTCTATTTTAGCAATTGGGCCGATAAAACCTTTGGTTAAGTTTATAAAAAAATGGAAATTTTAAAAAAATATAAAAAAAAAATAGATACTTTTTTTATATTTTTATTGGTGCTGAAAGTTTTTTTTTATAATTTTATTGAAATTTCTAAAATTACAACAATATTTAATTCTCAAAATCACTTCAAAATATGATTAGGTGGAATATCTTTGGCATACTTTCGATATACCTTGTACATATTTTAGTTCAATTTTCACTAATAAAGAGCAAAAAAAACTAGAATAAGAAGAATTGGTCATTAAAGAAGAAAAAAAATAGAATTCAATCAAAATTTAAAACATTACAAATTTTCAAATAAATTGTTTAGTATATCTTTTGAAATACCATGGGGATACTTTGCGAATTCATTAGGAATACCTTGGAAATATCTTGGATATATTTTGAGAATTTTTAAGGAATTCCCGTAGAGAAATTTTATAGGAACACCTTGAATATATCTTGGGAATTCTTTGGAAATAATTTGGGAATATCCTGAGTATACCTTATAGATACTTTAGACATATTTTGGGAATTCTCAAGCAATTTCCTATAAGGTATTTTCTGAGAATACCTTGAGTGGACCTTAGAGATATCTTGGATATACCTTTGGAAATTTTATGGGAACGTCTTTGATATATTTTGAGAATACTTCGAGGATATCTTGGTTGAATTGCCCAAATTTTGCTAAAAGAAGAAAAAGAAGAATAGATTATCTTAATTTGTAATTTAGATAAAATAAAAATATGAATTTACATTTATTTTTTCATTGCACTTGAAAAAAAAAAACCAATGGCATTCCATATTCTCCTATTGTCCCAAGCTTCACCAAATGACACTTCTCTCTAAATATATTTTTATTAATTGTTAAGAGAATTAAGTATTTATATATGAAACTTACCCAATAATTTCATTGGTAACAAACCAAGACTTCACCTCTCAACCAATTATTGTGGATTTCTGTTGTAATTTCTAAAAGTATTGCGATAGAAAAAAATAACCAACAACTTTGTACTTGCTACCACTTCCATACCAAAGAACCTACTTCAGTTCATCAATGGAGAATCAACCACTTCAATTGTTCCATTGTCATTGCAATTCTCCAAAGACCAAATCAATCTTCTGGTCTTCTCAAACATCGAAGACAACTGCATTTTCTTAATCGAGAACATGATATTTTCAATGAGAAGAAAGGAAAGAAGGAAAAAAGGTAAAATTAAAAGAAAAATTGGTAAGAATAAAAAAATTAAATAAAAGAGTCAGTAATTTTGCAAAAAAAAAAGATTAAAAATCAGTAATTCATGTAAAATTCTAAAAAAAAAATTTATATTATGGAAAAAAAACAATTTTTCTTTAAAATTTGGCATATTGTATTAGTACGATATTGAAATTTAAAATTTATACGATTTGCCCTATTTATTTATTTATGTGAAATTGTGTAATTATTCTGTTAAATTTATGACATTTTTATTAGTTATGAGGAATATTCTCTTTTGTTTTGTAGCATTAGTATAAATATGTTAAACCTTAGGGTTAAATAATAATATTTTCTTTGTAATATCTTTCTAAAACAAAATATAATGAAATGACGTATTAATTAATAAAATGTTATAAAATAGATGATACAAATTGTATAAATTTTGAAAATAAGAAGAGCATTAAAACAAGATGTCAAACTTAAAAAGTAATTAGTAATTTTTTTTTATTTATCCCCTTTTAAATTGCTTTATCAAAAATGTTTTCTGATTCTAAAGGTTTCATTTCTATACTGCTACTATTATCTTTCAAAAACACATTTTTTAAAATTTTCTCTTTCTTTTGGGTTTTAATAACCCAACAACCCTAATCTAAAGACCACCACCTCGAAACTGTCTTGCCACCATTATTCCGGTTAAGACGAAGATGATGCAGTGGCTATCATATAAATTCCTTAAGAGTTTTGATACTTTTTGTACACTGAACAATTTTTCCATTAAAGATTCAAAACATAATTTACCAAAAAAGATTTGAAACATCATTACAAATAAAGATTTAACTTAGAGTTTTTGACTCTTATCACTATATTAATGTGTAATTACCATTACAACTTCAACATAAAAAGCAATTCATTCTTTCTATTTCAAAGTTTATGTTTTCTCGTAATATTCATTTGTACTTTTTGAATATGATTAACAATACCTAATTTAAGATATGGATTAATTTAAATTCCTGAAATCAAGAGAGCATTAAATTATGTGAAATTTATTTAAAATAACTTAGAATAATTGCCATATACATTTTTTATTTATCATTTCCTTTCTACATGTAGGTTATATATGCATGAAAATTATTCATAATTAATATTAATGATGAATAATTTTTATTCATATATACCAAATTATATGTTTGTTATATGCATGTTATATTGGTATTATAATGTACGAAATCCAGCACAAATCAAATTTATTTTTAATGATGAACCCAAATTGTATAATACCAAAATGAACATAAGACTGTGCGTTAATCATGTATTGATATAATGTTATGGAGTGCAATATTTTTTTAAGATATAATATATTTAAATATTGGTGAAATGAATCTAAAAAAAGAAGAAGTGATAATAATAAGCAATTACAAATTTTGAAGACATAAATTTATTTAAATCCCTAAAATCAATGAATCATTATGTGAAATTTATTTAAAATAACTTAGAGTATCTCTCATACACATTATTTATGTGTCATTTTCTTTTTATATGCAGATTATATATGAACGAAAATTATTCATAGTTAAAATTAATGATGAATAATTTCTGTTCACACACCCAATTATATGTTTTTTATATGAAGTTTATATTAGTGTTATATGATACAAAATTATGCACAAATTTAATTTTACTTTTAATGATGAAACTAAATTTTGTAACACCAATTGAACATAAAAATGTGTTTTAATCATGCATTGATTCAATCTTAAGGAATACAATATTTTTTACGAAATATAGTTGGAATGAGTATAAAAAATAAAGAAATTTGTTGTTCTTATAACTACCAAATAGTAGCAACACTGCTTGTATGTTATATGTTGATTAGCTAATATTATATTTGTGGTATATAATACGAATTCTTGCACATATATTGCATTTTAATTTCTTTCTACCATATAGACTAAGTTATATGTTTCTAACATACAGAACAACCACACCTTGCTCGAAATAAATCTTATCATAAATCCCAATACAAAGGAGTAGAGTCAAAATATAGGAGTCATTATGTTAAAAAAAATTTACAAAAAGTAGAAAAATAAACAACTAAATAATTAAATCCATTTTGACCACCCTAACTACTGTCTCTTCTTCCCAAACCTAAAACCATTTCAGCCATTATCAAGTTTCTTCATGGATGAATTCGACATAGAAATATTATGATGACATCTCCATTTTCTTGATTGGTTGATTTGATAATCACAGAAGGTATAGCCTTTAGCTCTCTACTTACTGCATCTCCACCCCACCCCATTTTTCCTTGTAGATCTCATCTTCAAACTCCTCGTCTCTTTTTCATCCTTTGCTTTAGATTATTGGGTCATAAATCTTTCAAGCTCGCTTTCATCTTCTTCAATGGAAACACTTTCTCTTCTTCGCACCATCCATCCATATAATGAATATATCATACAATTACTACGATTGTAGGCGTTTGTATTGAGAGATAGGAATCTAATACATACCATGTTCAGAAAAAGAAGAGGAAACAGAGCTTGCAGTTGGTGTTCTTGTAGTGCTAGATGAGCTGCTACACATTAACATTCTGTTGATAGCAGATCTCAATAGATGCCCCACTAGGCGTGCCAAAAAAGAATGTTAGCAATTTTTACTGTAAAATGAAAATTAGTATAAGCGTGCTACAAAAATTTAATTGTTTTCCTAACTAAAATGAAAATTCTATATTTCCTTGGCATTATGTTTAAATTTGATTGCTAGTGATATTAACAATAAATGAAAATAGTTGACAGTAATAGAAATTAAGCTAGTGAGCATATAAAACTTAGAGAAAATTAATTTTAAAACAGAGACAATGCTTGAAAAAAAATAATTTTATTGATGAAAACAATGTTGACAAGGTACAACAAAGCTGAATTAAAATAAAGATGACTGAAGTTATTTAAAAAAACTGATGCTTGATTGAGATCTGCTAGAATTTGTGTTGAATTGAGCATTTGTCTGAGTATTTGTTGATGATTGTTATGTGTCCCTTGCTCTGTAGATGCTCTCTTTTTTTATAGCTTCAAGGCCAAAATATTCGTTGCTCATGATCTCCACTCTTTGCATTTTCCCTAATTGCCTTAATACCAAGGTATTATAAATGTTGCTTCTACGATTTTCTCCACAATTTGCTACTCCCCATTAACTATATCTGTTGTGCTCCTTATTTCGAGGGATTTCATCTTGACTGCTTCTTGCTTAAGGTTCTCACCTTGTGAGATATAGGTTTTAAACTTCTATGGCCTTTGGGCTCTAATTATTATAATGAGATTAGGTCTCAACCCAATGAGTTTGCAAAAATTTGGTGCAAACAATTGCTCTTCACATACAGTGTGGCCATATGCCATAATTGTGTGGATATAAATTTCTCAAATTCTCTAGGCCTTCGTCTAGAATTCCAAAGCAGGAAAAAAAATAGAGTCAAAAACTCATTTTTCAAGAGAAATCCAACTAATTTCAAATTTAAGCCTCTCATTCTTTCTTCTATAACCCAAAAAATTTTAATTCAAAAAAAAAAAATTCCATCTTCTTCAATCTCATCTTCTCCACAAAACCCCTCTCTTCAATATTCCATTTTTGAACATTCGATCCATCCAAGAAAAATCAAGAAATTAAACAAATCCATCTCCTTATCCTAGTATTTTTGACCAAAACCCCAATTCTTTCTCTCTTTTTTCCTTTAACTCCTTCATCTTTCCCACAAAACCTACAAAACTCATTTCTTCCTCCAAAATTTTCGGCCAAAGCTCCCACTTTTCTTCTTTTCTTTATTCTTTCTCTCAAATTTCTAACAAAAAATCTCAAAGAATACCACAAAAATTCACCAACACCCAAATTGCATAGTACAATCTCTAAAAACCAAAGGACTGCGACGATAGGCCTCCTCCCAACCGTCGATGCCACCCACAGCTGAGGAGTCCCTCTTCGCCACCATGCAAATCATGATACTTCGTCTCCTAAGCCTCAAACGTGAAGACCCAAATCTCGACAAACTCATTTTCCATTGATGGGTAATTTTTCCTTTTCTTTGATTTTTTGGCATTTTGTCTCTGAGGATGAAATTGGTGTCAAGAAATAGTTAGGTAAATTTTGAAATAGAGTTTTTGTTGTCTCTTTGTAGTTCTATCTTCTGCCTTAGTGACACAGCTCCCTACTCAACACTTATGAGTTTGTTGTATGATAGGGTAGTAAAAACTTCCCTGAGACTTGTTTGTGTTGATTTTTGGCTTGAAGAGTTTGTTTTAGCCTAGAGAGTATAATGGATTCAATGAACTTTACTGATGCCTAGTTAGTCTTTGGATTGGAATGAATATGCCACAGACTAAAACTAGCAAATTTCAGCTCTATGTGATGAACATAAATGTCTTTGATTCGAGGAATTGATTTTGGCCTAGAGAATATAATTGTTTCAGGTACCGTTTGGATCGAACAATTTTAAAATCCATGAATTTTACTATAAAAATTTAATCGTTTGGTTTAACTATAAAATTCATAGATCGTGAATTTATACTTATGTTTGGTTCAATGACTACAATTCATTGATTTAACAATTAATTTCCAATTTTACCTCTTATTAAATATTGATGTTTTATTATTAATTAAGGATATACAATCAATTCTACTATATATTTTAAAATTTTAAAAAATAAAGATGGCTATTTTAAGAGTTGAAAAATAAAAAAAATAAAAAAATAAAATTATTAGACATTATAATGTTTAATTACATTGCTAATAATAATAATAATAATAATAATAATAATAATAATAATAATAATAATAATAAAGCAATTAGTTGAAATTAAAAGGAGAATGATTTTTGCTTTTTTAGGATTAAGGATAATTTTGAAATATTAATAATTTATTAGGGATAATTTTGGATAAAAAAAGTCTGACAATAATCTTTTATTGATCAAAATTCATGGATTTTGAAATTTTTCACCTAGGAGGTAGAAAATCAAATCTTTAAAAAATGAATAATTTTGGTGGATAAAGAATTTTCCAAAATCCATGGATTTTGACATTTTTTAAGTAACCAAATGATGAATTTGGCATAAATCTATGGATTGTTCAAAATCTTTCATTTAAAATCCCTTAATCCAAACATAGCCTCAATGAATTTGTAATAATGCTTGCTTAGTCTCTAGGTTGAAATGAATGTGTCATAACCTGAAATTTATAAATTTTGGCCTTATTGAGTAGTGAATGATAAAAAAGAATATTTTTGGCTTGAATCCCAGTGGGGAATTCGGCCCATAGGTTTATTTATAGTTGGTGAGCATATAGAGTAACAATTTGTAATCCAATGAGCTAAATCAAATACCTAGAATTTTGGGAATTACAAGGACTCTTCCTTTCTATTCAAAGACACAGATGACATCTTCGTCCTCCAGGTAATACCGATGATGAGCTTTGTTTGCCCTGAGGCTGGTTTTCTCTCTTTGAGTATTGCTTGTGAAGCTAATTGTGGCTCATAAGGAGTAAACCTTGATGTGAAATGCCTTGTGCTTGATATAATATTTAACGAATTGAAAGCACAATATTTGCACACAAGGAAACTATAGCCATGCATTTGCACAGATGATAAGGTGGCAATTGAGTTGACCTATTGATATTATTGCTTGATGATAGATGATAAACAGGTGGATTCACTAAATAAATGCACAAATACATTATAACCATTCATTTGTATTGATGAGAAAGGTGGTAAATGAGCTAACCGATGATATTATTGCTTGATAATGATTGGATGGATACACTGAACACATGCACAAACGCATCGCAGCCATACATTGCTTTTATAGTGATCAAAATGGCACTAGGCCAACCTTTGGGTATGTTGTGTGTTAGATCTTTATAAGATATCTATGAATTAGAACAAAAGAAGAGTACCCTTAAGGCCTACTTTTATTGACTGAATCTTATAAATACAAGTTAGTTAGACTATTTTGATGATACAATGGCTCTTATACCTACTAGAAAAAACCTATATAGCTCATTCTATTTTTCTAACCCTAAAGAGTCACTAGGAAAGCCATTTGAGTTGGTCCATTCTCTGTTTCCTTAGATGCTGTTAAGTCCATCATCTCCCACATAGTTGGAAAATATTTCTTTAGGTACTTGCCGTTGATATATCTTTTATGAGGTTCTCCCTGTAGACTAGATAGCCATTAGGCATTCCCAGGAAGAACCTTAAGCAACCTTCCCAATTAGGTGACCATTTGCTAAGCTCTATATCTTTAGCACCAATGGGTAAAATCACCTTCTATACGAGATCTCCAACTTCAAACTTTTCCTTTTGACTCTCCTGTTGTAAGCTCTAGCAATCCTCTTCTTGTGCACTTGTATATTGTTATAGGCTTGCAGTCTTTCTTCATTAGCAAGCTCTAATTCCATCATCATGGTAGTGGTGTATCTATCTAACCTCAAATCATTCTATCTAGCTACCCTCAAAGATGGGATAACCACCTCCATAAGAATCACATCATCATAAGCATAGGTTAGTGAAAATGGGCTTACCTCAATTGAACTCCTCTTAGAAGTTTTATATGCCTACAGAATCTCAGATAAAATCTGGTGCCAGTCTTTAGGATTATCCTCTAGCATCTTTTCCAAAATTCCAATGAGCATTTTGTTAGAAGCCTCCGCTCGTCCATTTGCTTCAGTATAGAATGACATTGAATTGATAGGCTTGATGCCATAATCTTCTGCAAAATCCTTCATTTCCTCATTTATGAACATAGTCCTTTGGTCAGTAGTAATCATCTAAGGAATACCAAACATGTGAATGATATGCTCTTTGATGAATTGAATGACGTCCTTTTGTTCTATCTTTTGTAGTGGAACTGCCTCTACCCACTTGGTGAAGTAGTTTATAGCCACTAGGATGAAACTGTGGCCTTTATATGATGCAGGGTGAATTTTGCCTATCAAATCCAAAGCCTATCCTCGAAATGGCCATGGTTTCATAACTAAATGGAGTTCCATTGCTGGAATCCTCTAGATACTCCTATATTTCTAACATTACTAGTAACCCTTAGAGTAAGTAATGCATTCTTTTAGGATGGTTGGCCAATAATAGTCATATCTCCTAATCAACCATCTCATTTTAACTCCTATATGGGTAACCCCACAAATACCCTTAAGCACATGCTTTATAACTTCCATGGCATCTGGGAATCGTAAGCACCTTAGCAATAAGCCATTAAACCCCTTCCTGTACAGGTCATCTCCTACTAGAACAAAGTTTTGTGCCTACACTTTAGTTCTATAGGGAACCTTTTTGCGAGGATTCTCTAGGTACTTCTTCATCTCTACTCTCTAGTCACTAATAACATTGATATTGGTGCTAAATACTTCCAAGTTAATTCATCTTTATGCTTCCTAGTGCAAGTCCCTAAACATATGTTTGAATTCAATAGTATGAAAGAAATTAACCAACTAGATAGCAATAGCAAACTAAGTCATTAACATTAAATTATTGCATTTATACTCCCATGTTATCTGTTTGAGGATCAGTTAATAATCACCGATAACTTTCACATTTTTCGCACCAAGCTCTAGCAAAATCTCCAACCCAATGCTTAAGGCTTCATACTCCATATGATTATTTGTGCATTTAAAAGCCAAGTTGAATGAATGAGTGGTCTTAGCTCCATTGGGAGATGTGATTATTATTCTTGCTCCAGTTGACTCATTTGTACTAGAACCATTAAATTTCAACACCTAAGGTTGGGTTTTCATCACAAAGATCTCTAGTGATGCTTCTTTTCTTGTTTGAACTTCTAAAGAAGGATGATCTGCTACAAAATCCGCTAGAGCCTTCCATTTTACAGAATTTGAGGAAAATAAATTAGTGAAAATTTAGTTAGGGCTAGGGACCACTTACCAATCCTTTATGTGATTAATGACTTATTTAGCATGTACTTCATTAAGTTAGTATATGAGATTACATACATTCTTGATTTGATAAGGTAGTGTCTCAACTTGGTACAAGCAAAATACAGAGCTAAACAAAGCTTTTCAGTTGGAGAGTACTTGGTCTTTGGTGAACTTAACACTCTACTTAAACAGTAAATAGCATGCTCTTGTCCTTTATTGTTGTTTTGAGTCAACATGTACCCAATGGACTCATTAGCAGCTGATAGGTACAACTTGAGTGGATGACCAGGAATGGGTGGCATGAGAACTGTAGAATTAGAGATATACTCCTTTATTTTGTCAAAGACGGCCTAGTATTGGCCTTCCCATTTAAATTCTTCCTCACTCTTTAGTTTATTCAAATATGAAAACTCTTTGGTTTTTCCTGCAAGTTAGAAATAAACCTTCTTAAGTAATTTACCTGGCCTAGGAACCTTTGAAGCTCTCTCTTGTTCTGTGGTGGCTTTGCTGCCATGATTGCCTTAAACTTGTTTTGGTCAATCTCAACTCCTCTCTAGAGTACAAGAAACCCCAAAAAAAATTTCTGCACATACTCCAAATGCACACTTTAGAGGATTCAACTTTAGTTAATGTTGCTTTATTCTCTGTAAGCTCTTCCTTAAATGTTCAGCATGTTCATAGGCCAACTTTGACTTTACCATAATATCATCGATATAAATATCCATATGGTGTTTATCATGGAAAATGGCATTCATGGCCTTTGGTAGGTTGCACTAGCATTCTTTAGGCCAAAAGTCATGACTAGCCATTCAGAAGTTCCAATAGAGCTAGGACATCGAAAAGAGGTCTTAGAAATATCCTCTTTAGCTATTAGAATTTGATTATAACTAGAGAAACCATCCATAAAGGATAATGGCTCGTTTCTTGCCTTAGAGTCAATTAGTATGAACGCAGTAGGCATCACGTACATATCTTTAGGAATAGCCACATTCAAGTCCCTGAAATCCACATAAACATGCAATAGGGACTACATTAGCAAGTCATTGTACATACCTTGTTGATATGATGAATTTAGCCTTCAACAACTTCTCAATTTCTTCTTTTACCTTCAATTCTACCTCTTTAGACATTCTCCTTATAGGTGGTTAGTAATGGTGGAATTCTAGCTTTATAGGAAACCTATGCTCAATAAGGTTTCTGCTAATTCTTGACATCTCCTCATAGCTCTAGGCAAAGCAATCTCTATATTCTTGCAAAATTTCAATAATCTCCTTTTTCAACCCTAGAGACAATAAAGAACTTATGTAAGCGATTCTTGGCTCTTGCTCAGTGCCAAGATTTACTTTTTCTAGTAGGTCATGGACTTGTGGTCTATTAACCTCAAATTTTGGTAGAGCTAGATCAAATTCATGATTCTGAATCTCCTCATGTTCATCCTCTAGATCTTCTTCAAAGGTCACCTCAACTACATTAACTCTATAGAAATCATCATTGTCAATTCTATCCACTAGTTACTACACTTGTATTTTGAACACAGTGGTTGCAACTGCCGCCAACTCTTTTGAATTGTACTCAATCATTAATCTCCTTAATGATTAGTTCTCAATATCAACCTAAAAGGCACAATGGTGGTTTCTGGGAATCTGTTAGTCTTAACCCTTCCTTCTATGTATATTCTTGGTGAGCCATTCTTCTTCTTATCCTTAAACTTGATTGAGCCATACTAGTCATCATAATATATGGCTTCAACAGAGTCTTAGGAAGCAGTAAATGGTTGTCTATCTAACTATACAATCTCCATGTCATCTCCTATCCAAAACATAAAAAATTGGTGAAGAGAAGATGATACACACCAATTGGTATGAATCCAATTCCTTCCTAACAAGACATTATAATTGATAGAAGAATCTACTATAAAGAAAGCAAAAGGAGAAGTCTTACTACCAACAGTGATGTCTATGGGTAAAATACCAAGTGTTTTAGTTACCTCACCAGTGAATGCTGAAACTGCCACTTAAATATCAATAAGATCATGCACAGTCCTACCAAGGGCCTTTAGAGTCCTTAATGGAATCACGTTAACAATTGACCCATTGTCTACTAAAACTCTAGAGGCTGGCTTACCACTAAGATGAGCTCTCACATACAGTGGTTTGATATGTTTGGTCATTTCCTTAAAAGGCTTCTTTAGGATCACCTTTTGAAGATTGCCACTATGGTTCGTTTGGATGGTAACCTTTATATTCCCTCCTTTTTCCTTTTTTAAGTTATAGTTCCCTGCTTCCTCATTTCTAATGTCCTCCTTTTCTTTTGACTTAAACATGTCTGGAAAGTTAGTGAAGTACTATTGCATTGAAGGGTGATAGGAACATTACCTACCCAAATAGTTTTCATCTTTAGTTCTGCCTTATCTAGCTTCCTATTGATTTCGTATCTTCTATGGATTTCCTTCTAAACTTCGTTCTTTCAACCTCTACTTTTGGTCTTAATAGGATCTATCTTTTCCTCATGTTTTTCTTCAGTAGTGGCAATCTTCTCCCGTTTCTTGGCTACTCTTTGTCTTTACAGCCTTCTTTTTTGAGTTCTTGTTAATACCTTAGGAAACTTTCTATGCTAAATCGTTGCCATTGTTGACCAACTAGTACTAGAGATGGCACCATAAATCTCCTCTTGGTGAGCAATCTTTCTTCAGGGGTTGAATCTTTCCTAGAGTTTAGGTGCTTTTTAGGTACTTATTTCCTTTTAGAACTTGGAATTGGAATAGTTTTATCTATCCTTAGTGAGTAACTGCTCCCTAGAGCATTTTTTCTAGAAATTGGCCTTAGGTAGGCATGATTCCATCCTCTATGTCTTAGAGCATATCTACTCCCTAGCTCATTTCTCTTAGGGGCCGACCTTGAATAAGCCTGATCCCTTTTTTTGTGCACTTGGATCCTTACATCTCCCTACATGAGAAGTTATTTAGGTATCCATGTCTTTTGAATTTTAGGATTAAGTGCTAACCTTTCACTTTTCCTTCTTTTTTAGCATATAGAAAGGACCTTAGATCAAACGCTGTTGTATTTACTAAAGCCATAGGTAGGAATGAGTCTTCATCAATTACCATAGCTTCTCTCTTTTTAGGGAACTTAAGTATTCCTTTATTAATCCTATCATATATCACATTTCAAAAACCTCAACAAGAATTAGTATTATGGTTCCAAGAGTCGTGATAGTTACAGTATATCTTGCCCTTTAGTTTCTTCTTAGATGGTGTTTGGTATTCTGGAGGAAAGTTGATGAATTTCTCTTTGACTAATAGACTAGAGATCTCCTCAATCATAGAGACTTCAAATGTATACTGGGGCTAGTTGTTTGAGGTCTAATTCTTCTTCCATAGGTCTAGAGTCTTCTTTACTAGCATAGGACACATATAGGAATCGATATTAATTAAGTTAGCAATAGCAACTTCAGATATTACCTCATAACAGTATGTGCCCATAACAACTTTCCTTTTGTGGTTTTCCTCTATGAGGAGCTCTTTATACTCAGAGATTTTGGCAGCCATCTTGTACAAATCTCTAAACTCCATCCCTAGGAACTTCTTTCTCAACTCTATAGCAAGACCTCTTTGGGCCATTTTGACATATTTTGTCTCAAGTAAGTGGAATTTGCATCTATTTCTCATCTTTTTGAATTTTGCAATGAAGAGATTGACACTCTCTCCACTTTTCTGTGTTATTCTAGAGAGTTTAGCTATACAGACCTCTAGCTCTACTATATAGAATTAGGTATGAAATTGTCTCTCCATTTACTGCCATATTAGTATAGAATTCCTAGGGAGAATAGCATACCAAGTAAAAGTTGAGCAAGTTGGAGGGTTAGGAAACAACCTGAGCTTGTAGAATGAGAAATTCTCATAACCGGCTAATTCCCTATATTGATTAGTGAACCTGGCTATATATTCTAGTGTTGACTATCCATCTTCTCTAGAGAAAAGTGTGAAGTTTGGTAGTCTGTATCCCCTTGGATAGGGATTCTCCTTACCAATCATATTCAGATAGGGCTTATGGAACTCAGGGCGGCCTATTTCTCTAAAGCTAGACATATATAACTCTTGAATCGCCTCCCTTATTGCCTCTATGTCTACTAGCATTGGTACTGGTGTTGAGGCTGGCGTGTATAGCTACATAAAAGACAAAGGAAGTTATTGTTCTTTATTTATATTTGATCCATATAGCACATATAAGCTGCGCCCCGAACCTCCAGCAAAAGGTAGTGGCTCTTCATAGACTCTAGGTTGATTGCCAGGATTGGTGTGAGCAAAGAACCTTTTGGTAGTGGTTCTAATGTTGATGCGACCTCTGACCCCAGGGCCTGGAGTCTTTTCTTCTCTGAGGTAAGGAAGAGTGTACCTTGTCTCAATTTGAAATTGTGAGCGGTGGAAGTCACCTGCTTACCGGTTGATCCCAGAGTGCTGCCTCCCGAGTTCTTCAGATGGTTGCCTAGGGACAAGGTCTTACTTAAGTGCAACGATCTATTGCTTATGATTCCAATTGCTAATTTCTCTTGAGAGGTAGACTGTTGAGTCAACTCCTCAACAATGGCTCTGGTCTGGTTCTTTATTTGTTTAGTCATCTACTTCAAATGCTTGGCTACACTAGCTTAGAATTCTTGAACCATTTCTTCCACCGAAAACCTTGGCATATCAAACAAGTTAGAATTATTAGTAGTTGGATTGTTACATGATCCAGATGGACTCTTATTTCTTCCCTCCTCTTCAGTATGCTGAGGAAGTGTGAGATGGCTATACTAGTTTCAACAGGTATGTAGTAGCAATCAAACAGTCCCACCGAGTGTACCAAAAAAGAATGTTGATAGCAAATTTCAGTAGATGTCCTACTGGGTGTGCCAAAAAAGAATGTCAGCAATTTTTGCTGCAAAATGAAAATTAGTGCGAGCGTGCCTGGAAAATTTAAGTGTTTTCCAAACTAAAATGAAAATTTCCGCCTTGACTTCTAATAAAAAAATTGTAGATTCCTTAGTTTTCTTAATAGTACGCTTAAATTTGATTGCTAATGAAATTGACAGTAAATGAAAATAGCTGATAGTAATGGAAATTAAGCTAGTGAGCATGTGAGACTTAGAGAAAATAAATTTTGAAACAAAGACAATGCTTGAAAGAAAATAATTTTACTGATGAAAACAATGTTGACAAGTTTCAATGAAGCTAAATTGAAATAAAGATGACTAAAGCTATTTAAAAAACTGATGCTTGATTGAGATATGATAGAATTTGAGCTGAATTGAGTATTTGTCTGAATGTTTGTTAATGATTTTTATGTATCCTTTGCTCTGTGGATGCTTTCCCTTTTTATAGCCTTAGGGCCAAAATAGTCGTTGCTCATGATCTCCACTCTTTGGACTTTCTCTAGCTACCTCAGTGCGAAGGTATTATAACTGTTGCTTCCATGACTTTCTCCACAGTTTGCTATTGCTCATTAATTGTACCTACTGTGCTCTTTATTTCTAGGAGTTTCATTTCGATTGCTTCTTGGCCAAGTATATGACCTTGTGGATATAAGTTTTAAACTTGTATAGGCATTGGGCTTTAATTATTATAATAGCCTTAGGCCTCAACCCATCAACCCAATGAGTTTTAAAAAAATATGGTGTAAACACATATAGAAACCAACATGATGACATTAATAAGCCTAAAAAAGTAAGAATAAAGAAGGGTTAATAAACCAATGATAATGGTTCAAGTTGACCTTTTCTCTCGTGGATAGATCTCAATACAAATTTTATCATAAATCCTAATATATTTAGTAGATGGAAAGAAAATAATAGAGATAAGAAGAAGAAAATAATTGCACTAGAAAAAAAAAACAAATAGGGATAAGAAGAAGGAAATAAATTGCACAATAAACGCTAGTGGAATTAACGGGATTCGACAGTATTTGATTAATTTGAAGCTAAATGGTATAATGAGAATTAAATAACTTAGAATGAGTCTTTTGGTTGGTGAAATTTAGTGGGGGCATACTGGTAATTAGTTTTTAAAATTGGTCACTCTTTGTAATTTTTTTCTTTAACTTACAATAAGCTTTATGTGGATTGAGCTTGTCATTTTTGTTACCTTCAGTCATTTGAATTGAACCTATTAATTCAACATGTATTCTCATTATATTTAAATTTTTGAACTTTTTCAAAAGTATAAAATAAATTTTTGAATCAAATATTACAACATTACATTTTTTTTTTCAAAACTACCCAAAAGAGCTAGGAAATATTACAAAAATAGTAAAACTCAAAAAGTCACTCCAAAATATACCAAAATGTGGATATTTGGTATATCTCCAGTGTACACTGGGTATACATTGGTTTGATATCCTTAGTAAGACCTTAGGTGTACTTTGGAAATTCCTTATGAATTCTCAAAGTATATCTTGGGCATTTCTTGAGAATACCTCGCGTATAACTTATAAAAAAACTTTGAGAATTCCTTGGTAATACCTCGAGAATACCTTGAGAATACTTTAGACATATATTAAGAATACCTTAGGTATATATTGGGAATACCTTAATAATTTTCACAAGACAAGAAGAAGAAGAAAGAAAGAAAGTTTCGACTAGTTCCTAAATAGTAGATTATACACAAATGCATTGTGAAGTGAAATATAGCCTATTCTAGATCATAGGAATAAAATAAAGAGAAACTTGTAGTACTATTTGTTTGGCTCCTTGTAAAAAGTGGATTATACACAGAAACAAAAAGAAAAATCAATAAAAATAGAATAAAATGAAGGAAACATAAAATAAATAAATAAATAAAAAGAATAATTTTATCTTTGCGAAATTGATTTTTTTTTTTTGCACTTTATTTATCCCTTTTTAATATCTTTCTTATATCAGGATTTGGATTTTGGGATTTTTTATCCATGGAGTGAATGCTATCTACCATTGATCAGCAGAGTATGGTTTTTTCCTTTCTTGAGATTGCTATCGGCCAAATCACCAATGCTACCGCACAATTCCTTCATGTGTCTCCATATTAGTATACATATTTATGTTTGTTTGATAATTAAGATCTGATGGAAGAATTAAAGGAAGAAGAAAAGAAGAAAGGCAAAAGAGGTGGTTCGCAGACGGAGACAAATATTGGAGAAGGAAAATAGAAGAAAGGAGAGAAAAAGAAAAAAAGGTATAAATGAAAGTATGTTTTGTAAAAATGAAAAAAAAAAGTGCCAGTAATTTTGAAAGAAAAAAAATGAATTTCTGCAATTGGTGTAAAATTCTCTTCAATTTTTAATAGTTTATGGTGTTGTATTGATATTACCAAACCAAGAATTTGGCTGCTTTGTAAATCAAACTTCACTATAGGTGTGAACAAATATGAACTGTGATAATAGAGTCTTGAAAAGTTATGGAAAAAAAAAAGAGTTATTGGATAATTAGTGGTTTTGGTACCTCTCATGCTCAGAAGTTCAACAATCCGTATTTCTATAAATAAAATATTTTTAGGTACAATATATTTCACTATCTATATATCAACTGCATAATATATGGAATAAATTGCAATTATGGCTCTAGAATTTCAATGCTTGTAACATTTTGACCCTTAAACTTCAATTTGTAACAAAAAAGTACTTAAACTTAACATAAATATAATATTAAAATCCCATTATTAGGTTACAAGTAAAATTGTTACCTGAAATAATATGATAATTTCTCTCTCTTCATTTTTTTATAAGCATGCAAATTTTAATCAATATTAAAACACCTTAAAAGGGATTCAAGATGGTGAAAAAACCCCACATAGAACTAATACATTAGCAAAAGCCAGCATGAACCAGCCTTAAACCAAAATTGAGAAAGAACAAAAGCCAAGAAGCCATAAGAGAAAAGAAAGACAGAATAAGAAACATAGGCGAAAGCCACAAAACAAAATAGACCAAACAATAGCAGCTAGCTATACATAAGCAATAAAATTCCCAACTCTAGATACCCCTTGCTTAGACAAAGAATTGGCTATAAAATTATTTTTACTTCTTGTATGAACAATGGAAACAGATCTGAGCCTCTATTTAAAGGAGTTAATAAGACAAATTTCCTTATGCAAGATCCAAGGCTTAAATATTCCCTCCCTCATAAGCAGGCAATGGCATTGGAAGAATCATATTCAAAAATAATGTGAGGGTAGAGAGAATTTTCATGCTTAACTGTAATTTGAAGAGCATAGCGAACAACGAAAACTTCTGCAGTATTAGAATCAAGGATTCTATAAGATAGAGAGAATAAGCAGATAGCATGACTTAATGAATCTCGAAGCACTCCACCCACACCAGCGCACCCTGGCCTACCTAAAGATGAGCCATATGTATTCCTCTTTTCAAAACCCAGAGGTGGAGCCAACCAATATGAAGAACAATGTTTGCTTTTTGCCTGTAACCGATGAAGTTTTATAGCATCCACTCTTAGAAACAAATTCTAATGCTAAAGAATGCCTTTATCACCTATACCTTTCAACCAAGCCTTAGCACTAAAACAAATAATAAAGAAAAGATTATCAGCATTAAAAGCTTTCCCATTAAAGGCAATTTTATTGTGTTCCCGCCATATCAACTAAAGGATAGCATGGAAAATAATCACCTATATCTTTCTTTGAAGATGTCCTATAATAAGAGAATCTTATTGATCAAAGAGAGCATACAAGGATCTCAGCATAACCCAAGAAACATCCCGCCAATCACATAATTTGTACCATAGAAATGAGATAGAGGTGTATAGTATCAATAGGTGGTTTATATATTCCAGAGCATCATGACAAAAGGAGCAAGAGCTATTTTGAGATGAAATAATACATTTTGCACATAGAGCATCTTTAGTGTTGAGTCTCTTGAGAACAACAGGCCATAAAAATACTTCTATTTTAGGCAGAATAAGAGACTTCCAAATCTTAGCCACATAAGAAATGAGGGATACAAGTCTTAAAGAGATCATGGCAGCGACCATCGATTTAACTGAAAAATCCCCATTAGAATTATGAGCCCAAATAAGCTTATCACTGCTATAAGGAGAAATATGACTTTCTGATACCAAATTCAACAATAAATTAAGTTGCTCTAATTCCTAAGTCCGTAGTTGTTTGCTCCATCCGAATACCCATTTCCATTTAAAGTCATCCTAGACACCCATATCTTTGATATAAGTGTCTTGATCAAGAGAAATGCTAAAAAAGCCTAGGAAATCTTTTAGACAAAGGAGACTCAAAAATCCATCCATCAGCCTAGAACTTACATTTTTCCCAATTTCCAGCATGAACTTTTATGCTGCTATTAAAAGGAGCATGAAATTGTGTTTCCATATATCCTTCCATATAGGAGAGAAAAGATTAGGTGATAATGCAAAAGTGGTACCAAAGCCAGCTTCAATGTTGTAATTTTTTGAGATAACCTTGACCCACAAATTCTTATTCGAATGATCACTTCTAATACACTAGAGCCACTTGAACAGAAGATCCTTATTTTTATCCGACAATGATCCAACACTAAGAGAGCCCATATGCTTAGGTAATTGGATGGAATTTCATCAGTGATCCTCCTAAAAAAAATTCCTAAATAGAGAGTTAATTTGAGAAGCAACTGACTTCAGCATTTGGAAAAGAGATTAGTAGTACATTGGTAGATTATTGAGAGAAGCCTTGATCAAAGTCTATCTACCACCAAAAGAGAGGAATTTTGTTTTCCACGAGGCAAGTCTTTTCTTCATTCTTAAAATAACAGGTTCCTAGATTGACTTGCTCATAGAATTTACCCCAATTGGGATACCTAAGTAAGAGAAAGGAAGAGATAAATGCTTACATCGAAGAAGATCAACCGTTTCTTTTACCTATGCATCTTCCATATTTAGACCAATAATGGCACTATTTTTGAAATTAATTTGAAAGATAGAAACAAGAGAATATTTGAGCACCCGCTTTACATTAAGAAGCTCCTTCATATTAGCATTGCAAAATAACAAGGTATCATCAGCATACTGTAAATGAGTAATTTTTTTAGGACCTGTCAAGTATGGAATTCCAATGAAAAACTCATATGAAGATGCAAATTTATGCAAAACAAATAAGCCTTCCACTACAATAACAAAAAGGAGGGATAAAGGATCTCCTTAGCGTATATCTTTTTGCAAAATAATTTCTTTAGAAGAGCTACCATTAATTAGAAAAGAGAAGTTGGCCAATGAAATGTATTTGTGCATCCAAGATCTCCAATGGGGGCCAAAATTCATTTGAGTTAAAAAGGAATTGATGCAACTAGCTCCAGTTTAAGCTATCAAAAGCCTTATGAAAATCAAGCTTGAAGAGCACACCACCCCAGTTTAACCTTTTTAAGAAAGATATCTTTGTTGCCCCCTCAATCTTTGAAATAAGAGTAATAAAAGATGAAGAAATACCCTTTGATAGCTTGCCAATAGTGAAGAAAAAATTGAATTTTTCTCCCTTCATATATTTAGTATTGACATGTCAACATTTTTAAAAATTATTTTTCCACGCAAAACCAAATTATAAATTTTAATATAATTTACCAACAAAAAATAGTACTAAAAAAATCAAATAACCAAAAGAAAAGAGGAAAATTTTTTTGTAAATTAATTTCATTAATTAAAATAAAAAAATTCTAATATTTAAATATTTTTCAACTCTCTAATTTGATATAGAACGTGAAAATATTTTTATTTGTTAAAATAAAATAAATTTTATTTATTTTCAATATTGATTAATTGGCTAAATTTAAGAGAAAAAAATAAGGAGAAAAGATAATTAAAAAGTTGACATGTCAAATGAGAAAGAAACAAAATTACTGTATCACTCATCTGTAATTTGCTAATGAGATTTTAATATTACATTTATGTTATGTTTAGGTTTTTTTTTTTTTTGTTACAAATTAAAGATTAAGAGCCAAAATATTATAAGCATCAAAGTTAAGGTGTGATAGGTACAATTTACCCATAATATATGTAGCTCAAGTCAAATATCGGTCCAAACAAATTCACAAAAAAAAAAAAAAAAAAAAGAAAGAAAAAGAGAAACAGCATACATAGATATCACATGAGTACCAAATTTGGATATGCTTTGATTTAATTAATTAATTGGGTATACAACTGAATCCAATTTAATTATTGCGAGATCACTTTACATTTATCTAGTTATGCGGGGCCATTAATTAATTTGTTTATACCTGCCCAAATAATGACTTTTCAAAATTGAATAGGAATGTATAAATCTGTAGAATTGGATTGTTCAGAAATTTCAGTATAATACAGTTTAGGAATGAGGAATTTTATGATTTACTGAAATTTTTTATGTTTTTTTCATTTTTATCCCTAATTTTCTGTTCTTTTTATGTGCATAAAAAATTATTTAATTTGTACCGACTTTTTTAATTTTTGTTTTTAGATAGAGAAAGAGTGGTTGCAGACAGTAATTTTTGAGAAAATTTTATTCAATAGCGGCAATAAAGAAGAAGATGAAGAAATTTGCTTGATTTGCTAAGAGATAATAGAAGAAGGAGATTGGTGTATGATCCTTTCGTTTTGCAGAAATATTTATCATTATCGTTACATTTGACTATGACTTTTTAAACATAGCCATTGCCCACTGTTTCATATTCATGTTTGAGATCATTATAATTTAGGTTATTATATGTATTTATTTATTAGTCATCAATTATCTTTTATCCTTCAAAAATATACCTAATGTATACCCAAAGTATATAAGACTGCCTTTATTCACAATTGTTTTATACTAAAGATATTTCCAAGATATATCCAAGGTGTGACCAATGTATACCAGACTTTATAAACTGATGTCCTAAGTATTTTATGCTAAAGATATCTCCAAAATATACCCAAGATATACTGTACTTTATAGTTTTTATTCACAACTGTTTTATGTCGAAAGTATCTCCAAGATATATACAAGGTATACCGAACTTTATAGTCTTTGTTTACAATTATTTTAGGCCAAACGTATCCCCAAAATATACCCAAAGAATGCCTAAAATATACCGGAACTTATAATTTTTGTTTACAACTGTTTTAGACCAAAAGTATTTTTCAGATATATCCAAGGTATATAGAAAGTGTATGTGTAATTGTATAAAATATTTTTTGGTAAAATTGAAAAAATATTAAAAACAGATAAAGTTGGAATTATTTCCCTGGTATAATTCAATTAATGATTCAGAGATTTGTATTATATAAAAAATTATTCTATTTTTCTCCCTTTTTTTTGAGAAAAATAATTCTATTTTTCAATTTTAAATTCAAAACATCATAAAATTTAAGTATTTGAAACTATAATCCAATTACCTAACCATTTAATTATCAATAACAAATTCAATTTTAAATTAAATAAAAACAATTACGTAATTGATCAGCATTTCATTATAATTCTTAGCTATAGTGAGATATATTAGAATCCTTTTATAATACACTAGGTTTATTATAGCGAAAGCTGATATATTAGCATATAAATTAAAAATTAGTTGCATTACAAAGGCACTTATTATTATTATTATTATTATTATTATTATTTAAATCATATTTATTATTGAAAAATGTGAATGTAATTACATAAAAATTTAAATGAATCATATAAGTATAATTAATTAAGATCCAACGAATATATATATATATATCTACTAGAAAGAGCAATCATATATTTGGTTCTTCATTTGGAATTCTTTAAATTTTCATAATAGTTTATAATATGCATGCTCAAATAGAAACTTGTTCACTAATTAATCCAATAATATGAATTGGTGCTCAGGTAGATCCATTGAAGAAATAAAACTCTCATTTCAAAATTTTAAAGGAGTAATATAGCTGGAATTCGAAACTTTTAATTAAGAAATAAGGGATCTCTATCGTCTCTTCTTCTCACCTCTTAGCTAGATATTCAAATTAATGGAATTGGCTAGCAATAAATATCTCATGCATGTTCCCATGATGTTTAAGATGCATTCTATAATATCAATCAGATCTAATTAATACATTGAAATAATATTTTTGGAAAATATTTAGGTGAGAGTGATAAATGGCCTCGACTTAAGGGAATAAAGTTGATATTTTTATCAATGAAATAATATGAAATAATACAATAGAAAAAATACTACTTGTTTCAATTTTTATTTTAATTATTATAAAATATTTATATTTTTAATATAAATTAGATAAAATAAATGAATATATAATATAATATAAATATTTTATATTTGTCGGATAAATGGAGACAAAAAAAAATGTTTTGAGAAGTGAGATTTTTCATCCGATGGATATCTATGTGGTAGTTCTATTAAACACATTTCCGCCTATAATAGACAAAGGGATTCTACACCGTCATTCAATATTTGCTGCGACTTTTGTGAAGTGTCAGAGTGTGGTTGTCGGTGGTCTTAATTAGATGGCTGCCAGCAAAGTGCAGTCTGCCTAATTAATTTCAATGTAATAATTTACACACCAGTACTTAATAAAACCAGCGTGCTTTCCTTAGAAAAAAAAAAGGGTTGTAGAAAAATTTATATACTTATTCAACGGTATTATTTATAAATTAATTTAAATCTGACACATATTTAATGTGAATACAATAATATTAATAATAATATTAATAAATTTATATATATATATATATATTAATATAAGATTGTATTAGTCTAATATAATAAGTTTATCTAAAAATTTTACAAAATCCTTTTATATGCTTCTTACAACTTTATTAATTTCACCTAATACATATCATCGCTGAAGACTCTTCCACTAAGCACAATATATACGTCTGGTTTCACAGCCCATTGTCCTTTTTGTTCCTACAAATATCTCTTGTTATTATCAAATTAATATAAACTAGCATTAATTGTATTTTTATGATATGCCTCTAATTAATTAATTTAACTACAAAATTTATAATTCCAATTATATCAACAAAAAAATTCTTAATTTATGCCCTTGCATATATACATATTTATACCTAATATAATCTAGTCCATATACAATTAAGAGATTACAAAGAAATTATAGGCAAGAGGGAGCAATTAATTAATTCATTTGTATTTTTTATAAGCAATATTTCATTTTATTAAACAATGAGAAAAAAAAAATCACTTAATCCAAGATTAAGGTCATGAAAAATTCCTTCCTAAAACTAAACAACAATTAAAGCAAGATAAGTCTTTGCTACAAGTGAAAGAAGAAAAAGCTTTTTTTTTGTCCGAAAAAAGTCTCGAACGGAAGACCTTTAAGAAGAAACAAAGCCTCTTATACAGCTGGAGCCATTGCCCTGAGCTACTGCAGTTGTTAGAGGGCCCATGAGAGAAAAGTGGATAATCCTAAACCCTAATTAATTAAGAAAAGAAGCAACTCAAGTCCATGCAACCACAAAAAGTGAAGCACATGCAATGCAAATATGTAGTTTTGGAAAAAAAAAATAATAATAAAAAAAAGGATGAAGAGAATAGAACTTAGAAGCAGAAGTATGGCTTCAGTTGAATTGGTGAGGTGTGGGACATGGTTCGGGTTTTGTTTTTCAAAAGAGACAGTTGAGTGCATTAACTAGCTTAACACGGTTTTTAGATGAGCAGATACAGAAAAAATATTTAAGACACTCATCAACCATTGTTCTCTCTTCTTCTTAGTCCTTGCACTATAAAATCATTTCTTCTGATCCTCCTTTTCCCACCAAAGTCATCTTTTCGTTTATCAGCATTAAGCAAGATGACTTCTAAACTGCTTCTTGTTTTGGTTTTTGGTGCCCTAGTTTGCTCTGCTAGTGCTAGATCAAAGTTTGTGAATGAAAAGGGCATCTCGGATGAGAAGAATTTGTTTCACCACCCTGGACTTGGTGGTGGTCTCGGTGGTGGCGCTGGAGGTGGAGGTGGTTTAGGTGGTGGAGGTGGACTTGGTGGTGGTGCTGGCGGTGGAGCTGGATTTGGAGGAGGTGCTGGTGGTGGAGCTGGAGCTGGAGGTGGTCTTGGTGGAGGTGCTGGTGGCGGTGGAGGATTTGGAGGTGGAGGTGGTGGAGGAGTAGGTGGAGGAGCTGGTTTTGGTGGTGGAGCTGGTGGGGGATTTGGAGGTGGTGCTGGAGCTGGAGGTGGAGCTGGTGGTGGAGGAGGATTTGGTGGTGGCGGTGGTGCTGGAGGTGGACTTGGCGGTGGAGCTGGTGGAGGGTTTGGAGCAGGTGGAGGTGCAGGTGGTGGACTTGGAGGTGGATTGCCTTGAAAATATATATACTCAAAAGAAAGCTAGCTTAAAGCTATGCAGTGAGTGTATCCGCAGATTGTTTTCAGTATACAACTACTCCAGCATTTTAAATTGATATGATAAAAAGTGTGATATGTTTGCTTGTTAAGCCTTTTTTTTTTTTATCATAATTGTTTGATCTTTAACTTGTTCGCAATTTTTAATTAATGAAGAATAATTTGTTTAAATTTTAAATCTTTATATTTCGTGCATTTGCACTGCACTGTCCATCTTCTATAGGCTAATATTTCAATCATATAGTAAAAGGATTTTTTTTATTCATATTAAATTTACTAATAAACTTATAGATTAATTCACAATTCTGATATATATATGCGAAATAATATAAATTTTATATGCATAAAATGTAATTATATATAACTCCAACACGTAATATGGAATGATAAATATTTTATCTTTATTAATTGAATATTTTGAACTCGAATTCTAAATATAAATCAATATTCTAATATAGATTTGAAGAATTTAACTATTTAATAAGCATAACACAATTACTAATAGTTGAAAAAAAAGGAATTTATACATAAATTATTTTATAAATGTCGTCAAGGTGCAAAACAAAATATATAGAATCCCATGCATAGAATAAAAGCATTGATGGCCCCGTAAGTCATTAAGCATTACCATTATATATCATTTACAGCAGGATATTACCTGATTTGCAACCTTCAATTTTAAATTTATGGCTAAGTGGGTTTAATTTTAAATATGAAGGACCATGGCTAATTAAATTTTTTTGCTCCCAAATATTTATTATGTATAAATTATTGTCAGTAAATTATGTGCATTTGAGTTTTACAAATGTATTTAATAAAAGGGAAAATAATACAAAATTTTCTGAAATTTGCCAAATTTTATGGTTTCATCCAATTCTAAAATTTTTCCATTTTTAAATTATATAAAATTTTATTTTTAAAATAAATGTAGCTTTGGTATTTTTTGACCATTGTTGAATCTAAAATGGATTAACTAATTAAATGTAACCAAATGACTAATTATACTTGGTTAATTAGTCCATTCACGTCAGCACCAGCTACGTTCGGAGTTGGATTCGATGATGCCGAAACTTGAGCTATTTCAAGAATGAAAGTTCATATAATTTAAATTAAAAAATTTTTAAAGTGAAAAAAAATTGTAAAAATTGTTAAAGTTGAAGATTTTTTGTGTGTTATTATCCCTTAATAAAAATATGTGCACGTGTGACAATTCGAAGGTCACGTGTTCGATTCATCTTCACTATATCAAATAAAAAATTTATAGGTGATCAAATAATGGTCATGAAATTTTAGGAAAGAAATAATAGCAAAAAATATAAATTTATTGGTAAAGTAATTATTATTCATACTATATTTAACCTATCAAAATAGAACAAATTACTTCTTTAAGTCACAAAAATAATCTTTAAGTGAATCTACAAAAAAAATGTTTCAATAATTTTTGTTAATTGATAATTATTGCATTATAAGTTCAAATTTATTAAGACTCATATATCCATGATGAATATAGTCAAGTTAATATATTTATATAAGTTTTAATTAATTAAGTTCTAGATATATGTGATATATTAATGTAAGTGATAAGGATGTTTAGGTTTTTGTGTAGTAATTAATATGGATATGAAGAGTCATTTGTATTGTTTTTGTAAGCAAGTCTTCTTATAAATTTTCAATGTTTGAAGTATGTATGTATATGGTATGAATGTTTATGAATGAAATCTAGTTTATGTTTTCATGGTTTGGTGTATTTGCCAGCATATTCTATTTGGAATCATCATATCAAGTTCTGAAATCAACAAGTTTTTGTGTTAGAGCTGTATTATTAAGGAATCTATTGGTGAATTCAATTAAAGATGTCTTCAAGTGAGCCTATTGGTTATGGTTTTCCAAAATTTGATGTGAGAAACTATCATTTTTAGGCTTTTAAGATGAAGGCAAATCTCGAAGCCCTCATATCATTTTTAGGCAATGACATGGTGAAGTCTGTAAATTTAAGAACTTTGAAAAGAGAGTTTGATCTCATAAAAATGAAGAAAGAAGAATTTGTTAAGACTATGCTTCAAGGTTACTTTATGTGCAAACAAGATAAGATTTTTGGACTAAGATTTTTCAGATGAAAATATTATTAAAAAACTTCTTGTAAGCCTATCATCGAAATATGAATCAAAGCTTCTACCATTGAAGAGTCTGTTGATCCTAAGACTCTTGGTATTTTAGAAATGATTAGTAGGCTTTATGCCTTTGAAAAAAAGCTAAATGTAACACACATTAACTAAAATTTAGTTGTAACATATGAGTAAATGACATATAAAGAATATTTTGGTAACAAAAAGTTAGAATTTAAAATATATGTATGGATGAATTAATTTTGAAAAAACATGAGAAGTGTATTGGAGGTATATGGGGTATATATGATGTATATGAATAGTATATTGGTTAATTTTAGCTTTAGTGTAAGTAAGTGATGAAAGAAATGAAAAAAAGTGAAAACAACACAATTCTCACCCTTAAATAGTTTGGTCAAGGATAAGCTTTGACTATTTTAAGGGGGTTGCTATATTAGATATTCATGACTATGAAGATTTTTGTTTACCACTAATACAAAACAATATTATAAGCAGCGGTTGTTTAGCATCGCATATGAATGAGTCGCATATGTTCTAGAGTTATACGCAGTTATTGAAAAAACCTGCATATAATCAAGGTATAAGCAATAATTGTTTAATAACCACCGCTACCTATAGTCAAAGTATATGCAAGTGCCTTTCGGAACAACCACTGCATATAACCAAACTATATGCATTGAATTTTCGAAACAACCGCTGCATATGCCTTGACTATAGGCAACAAATTTTAAAATAACTATTGCCTATAAATATATATTTTTTAAAATAAAATGCAGCTTTATATATTTTAGTCCCCACATAATTATATATTGCATTTTTATTTTTTCTTTAATATTTTTTATTTTTTATTTTTCATATTTATTTGAATGAGATACAAATATTTATGAATCATAAAGTATATATGTTATAAATATTAACATTTGATCAATTAATAATTAGAAAGTTACATCATTCTATAAATTATAGCAAATAAAAAATTAGACAATTGATGAACCCAACCTAAAATCACAAGAAAATGGTTCTCTTATAGTTTCACAATTTCACAAAACAGTCCAATCAACTCTCTAAGTATAAAAAATCTATTAAATTTTTAAATATGCTAAGATTCTATCAGTTGATCAAATAATTTAGTTTATTGCAGAAATCTTACACGAGTCAGTTTTCCTTTCTCAATATCTTAAGGTTCAAATAGAGTTTTTTTACCCAGAAAAATCAAACTATTCTTGTGAAAGTTAATGATACGCTGAAGAATACATTATAATTCAAGACTGTAATACATAATAATACAACAAGGATTTCTGGCTGAAGAAATCTAGTGAAAAGAAAATATCACTGCAAATTATATTAGTCATTCAGCTTTATCAATTTCGAATTAATGCAATGATAAACTTAAGTTTTCTAATAAGAGCAGATTCATAATTGATTTCCTGAACAAGAATCGTACTTCTTTATCAACCTCCATAAAACAACTGCCAGCAAATTAAATAATTTGGTACTCAAACTCATTCCATTTTCAATGCTTGCTTTTAGAAAACAGAACTGATCTGTACCTAACCCATTTGATTTGGTGACTGAAACAGCAAATCTGGTCAGTAGCCCCAATAGTCATTCTGAATCTCATCGTCAAACTTCTCTTTCGACTCTGGATACTTCTCGAAGTACTCATCAGTTGTCATGGTACTCAGTTTTTTCTGTTCATAGAGATTACTGGATGTTAAAATCAAAAGCATGCATCCTTAAGAAATAAGTAATCCTCTTGAACTTCCACAATTTCTTTCTTTAAACGCTCTGACTCCTTCAGGGATTTCTCCTCTGCTTCTTTCAATTCCACCAACTATAACCCAATAGAAATAAGAGAATGAGAGACAGTGGGAGATTCAAAGTGGCATATGGTAATTAGAATTGGATTGTTGGTTCTCACCAATGAATCAAATTTAGGCTTGTATTGTGGAGTCATAGTGTCTACATACTTGGGGATCTCAATACCTATAAGGAAAAAATAGAACAACAGGTGAGCTTAGCTTTCTGCTATGCTGAAAGAGAATATTGCACTAATTGGCCACTTGACATTATAGCGAATGAGAAAATCATTTGCAACCACCATGTGCAAATCATGTTCAAAGAACTTCAACTGCAAAATTCCACAATAGGATAAAGATCCCTTCAGATAATAGTTGAGTCTATCAACACAGAGTTGGAAGTTCAACATAAAAAAAAAAATAACACTGGTATACGTGGTAAGGAAGTGCTCAAAATGGCAGACTTCACAAAAGAACAATCAACTTGATAATTAATATAAAGAATACAGGAGCACGAAGTTAGTTAGTGCACCAAACCAATAGACGTCTTATAAAGTGAAAAATGAAATAAACAAGGTAGTAGTAGAAAAAGAAAAAGAAGACTCTTTAGAAGTTCGTAGAATACAAATGAGTGGCATGAGTTGATTGACCAATGGAAGTACTTGAAAATGGATACAGTGGGAATGCTCACCAGAATATTGTATAAATTGGTTAATCACTTAAAAGAAACTAATAGATAAAGTGGAAATGCTCAGTAGAACTACAAATGAATTTGGTAACAGCTCAAAAGATAATAATCCATGGTTATCTATTCTATTAAAAATCGCATTAAACTAATTTGTTAAAAAGACAATTTGTTAAACTAATAGCACAAATGATAAAAATGAGTGTAGACTTGCACAAGTCAAATATGTAATGCACTCCAATTTGTAAGCTGAGAGAGGGAGCATGTGCTTTCTTCCACAAAATCATCCTACAGAAACTCTTGGTTTGTGAGGTATATGATTTTGGGTTGTGTACTTAATGAATTGTTATGCATTAAAATCTTGGATATAATTCTTATGAACTTTAGTGTTTCTCTTGCATTATAGAATTTGCTAGCATGGAATCGGCCTAGTGAATTGTTTTAAATACTGGGTTTCTATATTTAAGGGTATTACGTGCTGAGTCTTGAAATTAAAAAGAGCTCAAATATGAATATAGAGGAAATGATGGATGATTTATTTGCAATTTACCTTTCTATTCATAAAAAATGATAAAATTCTAGTCCAACTCAAACAAGTTAATTAGTTATATGTTGGAACATATTAAACATAGAGTACCTAGTAATAAACCAATGCCATAATCCTACAAGCACTGCCAAGCTTCAGTATATAAAATGATATGTTTGCACTATTACATCCTTACTCCTTTGTTCAATTGTATCTCAGACACTCAATGATCAAAACTTCTAAAAATTATCCAGTAGTGACCAATATTTCAGAAAGCCCAAGTGGATGTTGTGTACACATCCAGGTTAGAGAAACTTGAAAAAATTACATCATACAAATTCTTTCCTTGTTAAACTTAATTCACTGTTCAATAAGGTAATTAGTGTTCTGATTGGTAACTAACACTCCATTAAAAACTTATGTCCAAAAAAATTTCACAAAAGTAGCCAAATCGTTAGAAAACCAAATGCATTCATTTGAAAGAGCAAACATGTAGGAAAAGCATGTCGATAAAACTCAGTAGTAAAAGACTCCTAAATGATGAAAAGCATGTCGATAAAACTCAGTAGTAAAAGACTCCTAAATGATGATCCCTACTATATAAAAATTTTATCAGAGGAGCCAATGCATATATCTAAACCAAACATAGAATTGCAGAGGGTATCCTTTACATAATTGTTTATCTAAGGAAATTCCAAGATACAAGTCGCTATATTGAACTGGTAAATTTAATCCATTGTCTAATAATGTCTAAAGGAAGTTTAGCATTCACAATATATCAAAAGAAAAAAGAAAAGAAACGATGCGGCAAATAAAAAAAAATGCTTGATAGGAAACATGGATACAATTGATCCAAGATTGACAGATTATACACCAAAAAGAAATATATAGAGATAGACGGAGACAGAAAGAGGAGGGAGCGAGGGACAAGGTTACCAGAGAGATGAAATTTGAGAGAAACCTCAGTGCAAAAGCAAACGCCGATCTCCGAAGGAGGAGTGGAGAAGATTTGGATAAATTTGTTAAAATAACCTTGCAAATTTCAAGCAACCCATGCGTAGATGTTTCTCTGATATGTTGCAGCAGCGTCAACCTCCATCAGCGGCGTGAAACGAGCGGGTGTATGGGGGAGAAGGCAGTCGACGCGGGGCTGGGGGTAAAATGGAAGAGTACGTGGCTATATGTGTGAGGGGGTGTGTCGCGGGTTGCTTAGGGTTTTTATACTTATAGGCAGCGGTTTTTATAAACAACCGCAGCGTATTCTAAAAAAAAAGTTCAATTTAATTACGATAATGCCACCGCATTTTTTCCCAAAACTGCTGCATATTACCAGTCTCCTATTCTACTTTTTGTACTAGGCATGACCATGAATAGTACGGTATATAAGTTTTTTACACCATCTTCTCTTTTTTTTTCATCATTTTATCAACTCTCAAACTCCAAGAACCGTCCATACACACCCAAGGATTATATGTGAGTATTTTGTCATGGATTTTTGAGTGATTAAATACCAAAATCAAAAGAGAAACCAAGATCAAAGTGAGATTTGAAGAATTTACCAACATAGAAGAAGAGTTGGAGGAAAGAAAAAGTGCAGGTGAAGGAAATCTCTGTTTCTTTACATGATCTAAGGTGTTTTTTTGCCATCAAAAGGTAAAAACACGATAACACCATCTCTTTGCTATAATTATGAAGCTGTATGAAGAGATTGTGTATGTTGGGTAAAGAACAATCGAAGATGGGTTCTAGTGGAAGAAGGGCATTGAGATTTTGTATATATTTAAGTTCTTTGAAGTTGTGGAAAGTAAGATACCATGAGATTGAGCTAGAAACATGCATAATAACCATAGTTTGAGAAGCATGGTTTAGTTTTACATTTTTTGCTATGTTTCTAACAAGATAGAATTTGATATATGGATGTATTTCTGATAGGGAAACAAGGAGAAGAAAGGGGTAGAACATCAAAGGGAGCCTTAGTTTGGTTTTTGGTCAAGCTCTTTTTTAAGGTTTGTACATATTTGCATTGCTATTTGCCCTATAACATGAAGAATGTATGCAGTTATTGAGTTGTTTGTATTAATGGAGTTTAAGCATGCTTGAGTTGTTTGTATTAATGGAGTTTAAGCATGCTTGTTTGATAAATAAGGTAATATTATGAATTGTGAAAGCATGAAATGGCATGTTTAAATGTTAAGAAAGTTAATTTGGGTATTTGAATGTGTATTAAATATTAATTGAGCATGAAAATGTCAAATGTGCTTAAAAGTATGAATTGTATGCATTACTTGTGTTGTAGAGCTTAGTTGTGAACATAAAAAGTGATGATTTTAGTTGCATGAACTTGAGTATGATTAAGTTATATGCCTATAGATGAATATTGAATGTGTTTAGAAAGAGTTTATAATTGAAATTTTGGCAAAATTTGGTCATATAAACAAGTTATGCTCTTTTACAACCAGCATCACAATCAAGCTAAAAAACTGTCACGACCAGGCTTCACACCTAGTGCAAAATTCATAGACGTGAAGGTTCTAAAATCAACAAAAATAAATTGTGTTCAAATGATATTTAAATGGGTCCGAAACATGCTGAATATGCATAAATGATAGAGTATAATATTATATTATATGAGAACATGTTTATGAACCTAAATATGATATGTGAACATGAATATGTTATATGTAGCATAATGGAGACATGAAAGAAGAGGATTAAAATGAAAAAAATGCAATGATATAAATGCTCATTTCTCTACCTAAGGATTACTTTAGGGTAGATGGTGCACCATTAAGGGGATAAACGATACGTATTGACAAGCCTATTAGTGAGGATAGGGAGGATGGACCTTAGTTAGTGTCCCTACTCCTGGTACTCAAAGATTTATACTCAGTCAAGTTATTTTGGGCTTGGTAAGCATTCTTGACTTGAGACTATGGTAAAAAGGGTGGTTTAAGCTCAGATATGAGCACTCCTACTTCACACCCCGTATCCGGCCAGTCTATGAATGAAGCTTGAGTTATTTATTAAAGCTATTCACTAAAATAAAAATGAAATATAGGAATTAGTAGTGGCATGAATAGCACAGTTAAAAAAAAGTAATAAGATGTGACATGTGTTATATGTAGAACAAGTTGGCATGTTACTTTTCCATGTTAATTATATGCATGTAATGTTAGAGTGGAGTATGCCATGTAATTGTATGGTTGCATGGGAGAATCTCAATGCTTATATATACCACTAAGCTAGAAATGGCTTAGTGTGAGTTTTTTTCATGCAGATTCAAGAGCTTGTAGATAATAGAGTTTGATAAGCTATCAAGAGAAGATAATGCCCATTTTAAAGCATGACTTTGTGACCATGTTTGTGGAAATATGACACCATCTTTTGTATTGTATATAAACATGCATTTGAGGTTGTAGATGTGATATGTAAACAAGAAGTATATAATATATCTTTTGATAATATGATGTATATATATGGACATGTATGAAGCTTGTAGCCATGAACCAAAAATGTAGGTAACGAAAGAGAAAATAAAAATAAAAGTATGTATGATAATATGAAGAAAGTTTATATTTAAAATGATATTAGTTCAGCTTTATTGTGGCATTCTACCTTTATAATAGGACTATTCCTATTATATAGGTGGAACGTTACACGAAATATAATAAATGAATAAGAGGAGCATTCAAAGCAAGTCATAAAGGTAAGAAAAATAAAAGAGATGGTAAGAAACTAGCAAAAGGAAGTTTAGACAAAGGGTAAATGTGTTGATTTCTATAGATTGATGTAGAAACCAGTAAAAGGAAGTTCAGACAAAAGGAAAAATGTGTAGATTTCTATAGATTCATATTAAAAGCCATGTTATTTCTTAGCTCAAAGGCTACAATACTTAAATTCCAAAATTTGATGATTTTAAAACCATGATTAAAGTGTTAGAATTTGTCATATTATTGTTCTAATTTCAAATTTTAATGTTCAAGAATTGGAAATAAAAGCAGCATTCATGAACATAGACATATATGTAACAAAGAGGTATATTAGGATATAAATGTAAAGTTAATATGATTTTATGTCTAGAAGTGAAGCTCAAAATATAAAAGTCTTAAAAAAATATTTTTTTCATAAGTCAGAAAAGATGTTTTCTAACAAAGTATTCTAATCGAGTATTCTAATAAAGTATTCTGAGAGTGCTAAATATGCACTGATAGTTTTCACTAAAAGACAAGAATAATAGCTAGTTTTTAGAAAGTTATTTATTGTCTCTATTGGCTATTTTTCATATCAAAAACTAAAAATACATGTTGAAAGAATATTTTAGGTGTTGGAAAATCAAATATTTCACAAGAGAAAAGAGTTTTACACTCCTTAAATCATTTTCCTTCTAATTGAGCTTCATTCTTAGATATTCTTCAACTTGACTCTAGTTTTCTTTGTCAAATTCGTAATCTAAGCTTGAGAGTTATTTATTCTTGTTATAGTTTGCAAGTTTGGCTTAAAAACTTGAGTTGGGGGTTGCTTAACACCTAGGTTGAAAGCTATTTAAGTGTTTTCAAGTTTTACTTTATAAAAAGTTGGGTTTGGGTTTGATAGCATAGACTAGAAAGGTTTAGGGCTATAATTATCTTGATTCTTCCCTTGAAAAGAATCCCTAGTGGAGACAAAACTCTCAAGATTGTGTCTTGAGGAGTATATGTATGCAAGGGTGTTGAACTATTATAAATCAAATGTCTAAGTTGATATTCTGATTTATTGCAAATTTTTTAAATCTAATTTTTATGTGAAAAAGGTATTTAAAAGTATTTTTCCAAAAACTCATTTGTGCTTAAATTTGTTTGAAATTATTTGTTTCATATAAAAGAGGGGATTTATTTAACCAAAATTGATTTTTGAGGTTGAGAAATATTTAAGGTCATAAGGTTTGATTTTATGAAAAAAAAGTTTCAAATTATAATTGAGTGATAATTTTGTCTAGACTAGAATACTAATAGCATACTAGTAGAATACTTAGAAACGTAGATAATTTTGATAAGTGCCAAAATTTCTTTAAAACCTCAATTCACCCCCCTCCCCCCTCTTGAGCTATTTTAGGACATACATTATCCATCATACAAACATGGTACCAAAAGAAACCAAAAGGAGGAAGATTATAGATATAAAGGCAAGCCTACTTTACAATGTAGGTTTTGTAAAAAGGTTATTTAGATTGAAAGAAATTGCATACAGAAAAAGACTCAAGGCAAAAGAAGAGCAACTCAACAAGCAAATGTCATAGAAGAATAAGATGAATATGAGCGCAAAGCGAAAGTATTTCTTACTTCTTAATTACCTGATTCTGATTCTCACATATAGTTGGTTGATAATGGATGTACAAGTCATATGGCAAAAGAGGAGAGTGTTCCACATCCTAGATAAGTCTATCTAGCTTAAGGTCAAACTTGGAAATGGTCAAGTTCTAGAGGCTGCTGGAAGGAGAATTGTTTTAATTCAAACTAAGGTAGGATCAAGGTGTATTGATCAAGTTCTTTGTGTCCCCTTACTCTCTCATAGTATCCTAAATGCGCCTCAAATGCTATTAAATGATTATTCTAATCTTTTTAAAAGAAATTTATATTACATCTATGATAAGGAAGGCTCTTTAACTGCAGGGATGCCTATAGTCAACTAGCCCTTCATGTTAAAGTTTAATATTCAAAAAAAAGATGCATGTAGTGCAACTCTTGAAGAATCCAAGTTATAGCGTTGTAGATTTGGTCATTTTCATTCTAATGCATTATCTAATTTATATAAGGAAGGCATGCAAAGAAATATGCTAGAGGTAATGATCCCAAAAAAAAGTATGCAGAGTTTGTCAAATAGGGAAGCAACACAAACTTCCATTTCCTGTTGAAGTCATATGAAAAGGAAAGAACAAACTTGAACTCATTCATAATAATCTTTATTGTCCTATAGAGGAATCCTTGAACAAGAACAACTACTTTGTTCTTTTTATGGATGATTATACTTAGATGATCTATATCATCAAAAATAAGCCATAGGTTTTTGATGTTTTAAAAAAATTTAAGACGATGGTTGAAATTCAGAGTGGTAGCAATATCAAGGCTTTCGGGATTGAGAACGAGCTTGAATTTAATTCATTAGAATTCAAATATTTTTGTAGCAAGTATGGTATTTCACATCAACTCACAACTCCATATACCCTACAACAAAATAGTGTAATGAAGAGGAAGAATAGAGTTGTCATGGAAATGGTAAGGTGTATGTTAGCTGATAAGAAGCTTCCAAATGAATTTTGGGCAGAAGCTACATACACAACAATTTATATCATAAATAGACTTCCTAATTTGGCCTTGAAAGAAGTCACACCTATTGACGCAAAGATATATCATAAAACTTCAGTAAAATATGTGAGAATCTTTGGTTATAGATATTATGTTCATGTGCCAACAATCAAGGGATCCAAATTAGATGATTTGGGATACTCCTAGGCTATTCTCCTATGCATAACCTAGTAGTATCAAATTTGGATTATGTTTGAGATGGAAAAGCCCTTATTAGTAGAGATGTGGTAATTGATGAAGATTCGTATTAGGATTTTGATGAAAACAAATTGAAGCTATAAAAAGATATTATTTTTAAACCTAGTTAAGAACTACAAATTTAGTAGTAAAACTATGAAGATGTAGATGTCAAAGATGAATAAAATGATGAAGACCAAGATGAACCACTTAAGCCAAGAACCAAAAGCCTTATTGATATATATAAGAGCTATAATCTAGTTATCTATGGACCTAGTTCATAAGAAGAGATATCATAAGACCCTAAATGTGTTGAAGCTATAAAGGAGGAGTTATGTGACACTCCTACCTATATAATAGGACTATGCCTATTATATCACCCGATAACAAAAACAATCCCATTATATATATAGAATATCACTATTTGTGATTCTTATAATGGTTAATTACTATTCATATCATAAAGGCTCACATATATATTTTTTTCATATTACATACATCAACATTTAATTTTGGCTTAAGGCCTCATACATGTTCATATCATATACATCATAATGTATACAATATTACAAGCCACAAACACTGCCCCCATATGCATGTTTATATAAAATGCAAAATATGATAAATTAGACCCATAAATCGGGTCTCAAATGTCCTATCTAATTATGGGCTATGACTAACTTCTCTTCCTTCAACTCTACTATCTATAAACTCTTGATCCTGCATGAGAAAAATTAATGCTAAGCTATCACTAGCTTAGTGGTACATATATGCATTGAGATTTTCCCATGCATCAAACATGTATATAGCATTAAATATAACATGACATCATAATCATAGCATATGAACATATTAATCATGCTTATGAAAAATATAATAATGCCATATCATATACATGTATTATCATGTTTATGTCATATTACATGTCTTATACTTTTACATATATAATATGAACTCATGCATTAACTATTTCCTAAATGCATGGAATACATTTCATATGTCTATACCATTTATCCTTGTCATTTATAACATTTTACTTTTTAACTTGTCCATCTTATTCTCTTTCTTTCAATTAATCAACTTCAAAAAATAACCTAAGCCTCAATCTTGGACTTTCCGGATACAGGATGTAAGGTAGGTGAGTAAGTCATCCCACTTATCTGTATACTCTTTTGAGCTCCCTCAAGTCAAGAGTGATCACCTAAACCAAGGCTCAACTAACCTGACTGATTATAACTGTAATACATATGCTAATTCGAACTCGCTCAAGTCAAATGTGCTTATCCAAACTAGATTTCAACTAACCTGACTGAGTATAATGGATATATGTACCAGGAATAGGAGCACTCAGTCCAGGACTAGATAACCTGATCCTTACTCATACATCTCATCGATATATATCACTTATCCCCTTTATGATGTATCATTTACCCTAAAGTAGTCCTTAGGTAGAGAAATGTGCATTTATATCAAAGCATTCCTTTGTTTCAATCTCATTCCTTTATATTCCCATCATGTTTCCATATTTTATATGCATGCTCACATGTCACATTTATGCATATCAACATGTTTTCACATGTTTCTACATCATACTTTAGCATTTGTACATAATCGGCATGTAACGGACCCACCAAAATATTATTTAAACATAGGTCATTATTGCTGTGAATAGTGTCTTCACGACCATGACAAATATGGCTAGCCATGAAGCATGGTCATAAAGGCTACTGTCTCTATGTTCATGATCATGACAGTTTCAGCATGGTTGTGACGCCGGTTGTAAAAGGCCCTAACTTGTGCCTATGGTCAAATTTTGTCAAAATTCCACTTCTAATCACTTACTAAACATATGTTGTCATCATCCATGGTCATTAGACATTGAAAAAACAATCTATCACAACTTAAATTATCCCCCAAAATATATCCCAACCGAGCTTACAACTCAAGCTTTACACATGCATTAGACCAATTTTAACACAATTGTTGTTTCCTTGTTTATTACCATGCTTATAAATATTCAAACACTCTTATTAACCTTTCTAATATTTGATCATGTCATTTCATGCTTTCATATTATATAATATCCTACTACTTAACAAATAGGCATGCTTAACAACATCATTACACATAATTCAACATTTACATGCATTTATCACATTTAAAGGGCAAATAACAATGCGTATATGTACAAACCTCTATTAGGTACTTAACAAAAACTTAACTAAAGGGCTATCTACCCTCCCTGTTGAACTCCTCCCTCTTGTCCTTGTTTTCCTATCACAAATAATACCACATATACAATACTATGTCTATGTTAGTATGGCAAAAACGTAAAATTAACCCACACTCCCCAAACTATAGTTATTATGCATGATTTCAATTCCATATCATGGTATCTCACTTCCAATAATCTCATAGAACACAAATACACATAAAATCCAACCACCCTTCATCTTCCTCCAAGGGTTTTCATTCAAACAACGCAACCATCTCATATAACCTCATAATCATGTCAAAGAGATGATTTTCTTAGATTTTCTTACCTCTTGATGGCAGAAACTACCCTTGACCATGTAAGAAACTCATGGGCTCTCTTGCACCAATTTTATTCTCCTCCAAAAACTCACCAAATGGGATAATTCCTTCAAATCTTGTTTTTCTTATTGGTTTGATGCTAATTCATTCAAAACCCATGAAAAATCACTCACTTGGGGTTCTTGAAGGTGTATGACAGGGGTTTGGGGTTTGAGGATGGAAAATATGATAAAAAATAAAGATAAGATCGTGGAAAAAACTTATATACAGCCCGTTCACAGTCATGAACACATCCTTCACAGTCATGAACAAAACTTTCATGGCCATCAATGTCTATAGTAAAAATAGTCAACTCTTATCTTTGACCACTATGTTCATGGCCATGAATCACTTTGTTCACGGGTGTGAAGGCTGATTGTTCACACTTTCTTCGTTTATTTCATCCCTCTCTTCAAACCAAAGTCAAAATTGACCAATATACCTTACATATACCTCAAATATACCATCATATACCTCATGTATACCCTCATATACCTTCAATACACCTCTCATATGATCACTTTAAGTTACATAATCATGCATAACAACTAACCCCTAGTTAATAGGTGTTACAAGTTATTCATGATTAACAAGAACTAAACTCGGAGTCTTGTGAGCAAACCTAAAAGGAGAAATCCAATTGGTTTAAAATGGATTTATAAGGTGAAGAGAAATCCATATGGTTCAATCAACAAGCTAAAAGTTAAGTTTCATGTGATAAAGGAGATGATGGAAAATATAGAAGTTAAAGTTCAATTATTATCCATTTGACTCTTAAGTAGCAGATGTTATGACGAAAAGTCCTCAAAAGGCAAGGTTTGAGAAGATAAAAAGCATGTAGGGACTAGTACATGGAATAATACCCAAGGATGAGAATTTTAATTGATAATTATTCCATGATAAGTTCAAATTTATTAAGGATCATATATCCATGATGAATATATTCAAGTTAATGTGTTTAGATAAGTTTTAATTAATTAAGTTATAGATATGTGTGATATATTAATGTAAGTGATAAGTATGTTTACGTTTTTGTGTAGTAATTGATGTGGATATGAAGAGTCATTTATATTAGTTATATATAGATGTCATTTGTATTGACTTTGTAAGTAAGTCTTCTAAGTATGAATGGATGTTAGTTTTCAATGTATGAAGTATGTAAATATTTATGAATGAAATCTAATTTATTTTCTCATTGCTTGGTATATTTGTCAGCATATTCTATTTGAAATTGTCATATTAAGTTTCGAAATCAACAATTTCTTTTTGATATATATTACAGAAGGATGCATGAATTAATACTCTGATTGGGCTTGATCTCCTCTTCTTTTGTCAACACAACTATTTAATGGCTCCAAACTGCATGTAGGAAACTCACATGTTAAGTTGCTAAAAGCTTAGTAATAGATATAATCATAAAAATTCTTGCAAGCAAATATACATATAATATGATATTCAATCATTACTCACAAGTATACTCATATAAACTTTGTTCATTTTATCATCATGATCATGCTAATCATATTATAATAATAACAAGGCTGCGTACCTGATATGCGGAAGCCATAATTGTATAACCATACCGAGCTTGTAACATTTCATATTTTCCATTTATTTAACATTCAATTGCCCTATTACTCGACATAAGGAATATCTGGATATGGGTTATGAATATGAGCTCTTTCATAAGCGTGGGCCATCATATTCACATGTTTATGAGAAATCATCCGAGCTCTTATGTCAAGTGCTCTCACATGAGCTTGAGCCAACTTAACCGAGAAAGTAAATGTTTGCTAGCAAGAAGGACAAGGGTGCTCTTAGAAGCTTGGGTCACCTTGCCTAAAAGCATGGAAGGAAGACTACGGTACTATAAAAATCTTGAATGACATGTCATATATCCTAACGCTAGTCCTGGTACGAATAATGGGCATTTTAATTCTTTCAATTTCTTACCATCTTGTGGCATGTTTTTCTTGTACCATAACATTCATACCATATCATATACTGATTACCAAACCCGTATACGTTTATCATATCAACATTTCACACCTTTAGTCATTATTAATTAACACGAATATCATATCATCCATACACAAACTGATTCACATGCATTTTACAAGGGTAGTCATGTCATTTCCACAATCCATATATTTCACATGATTTATATCACTTATCAGTTCACAACATATTATAAGCAACATATACATCTATAGCCATAACCATTCTTTTAGGTATATTCCTCGTAAAAACAATTTTCATGAAATAATTTGCATGCCTTTGTTCATGTCAACATATAATTGCATCAAATATTATATATATATATATATATATATATATGATAATTATACTATGTACGGTCAGCACGAGGGTATGCCACCGTGTGGTTGCTAAATTACTTTTTAGTCCTCCAAATTTCCGTTTTGGCTCTTTTTATTCCTATCTTAATTTTCCTAGTTTACTTCAATTCCAATCTCAAAATTTATCATCATAAACCAATTAATTATGTCCAAATAACACAATAATATTATTCATTATTTACTATTAGTCTTGTACCCTAAGTATACCAAATACTAAAAATTTATTGGCCGTTAGTCATCTCACAGCCTAAATTTTTTAGTGTCTTTAATTCATAAAATTCTAAAACTTTATTCTAACGATTAAATTCTAATAATCTAGCAACACAGAGACAATTTACCATACTTCATATTAAATTTTCAAATTTTATCAATTATCAAGCCAAAAAATCAACCAATTTCATGCCAATAAATCATGTATAAATCATACTATTAATTCACAACCATAATCAACACATCATTCCATTAGTCATCAAAATAATATCTCATAGTAATTAAATCTCATGGTATTCAATCACAAACCAAACAAACTTTTCACATATTCAAATACACAAAAATTAAGGCGAATTTAAATAATTATATATACAGACCTTAATTTTGGAATCTTTAAAATCAATCCCAACAATATCCCTTGGTATAGTGGTTGTCTCCACCGATCGAATCGTCTCCTTACACGTTAAAATAAATATCATGGATTAAAAACCAATATTTTGTGTTCTTAAAATTAAAATCTCTTATCTGTGAAATCCAAACTCACTGTGATAATCAAAGAGAGAAGGAAGAGGATTACTTACTGTTTATGAGAATGAAAATGGAATACTGTAAAAATCCCAAGACTGATTAAAATTCTTGTTCTCTGTTGAAAGATGGGCATGTGTATGTAGGAAAGACAACAAATTTTAGAGTACGAATTTCTATGTAAGATGGGGCGGCTAAGGGTAATTCTTAAGACATTTATAGAGGGTTGTGGAGTGTGGTAGGTTACTATATAAAATAAAAGTGGAACACTGCGTTTACTATACCATATACTTAGTGTGTTGGTTTCTATACCCAAATCACAATACTCAAACACTGGCGTGCAAATGGTTTGGGCCCACTACGGGCACGGACATGCTAAGGCCCATTTAGAATTGAATTTCGAAAAAATATTTTTCGAAAAAAATTTTGCATTTTTATTATTTTTTTATGAAAACTACTTTTGGTAGAAGTAAGAAAATAAATATTTTTTTTCAAAAGTAAGCTTGAAAAAAAACAGTATATAAAAAATTAAAAAAATCAATCAATTAAATCAAAAAAATTCAAAATTTACTTTTATAACCCTCAACAGCAATCTCAAACACCTCTAAGTAAGCTTGAGTTTAGGTGTACTGTGCTTGTTTTCGCCACTTTTTTCCCTTATGTATATATATTCTTTTTATAATATAATATATTTTAAATTCTCTTTAATTAATTTCTATTTTTTTCTTTTAACCCTTTTAACTCTCTAATTATTTTCTTTTGAACCCAAATTAAATTCATTTTCCTTTTTAATATTTTAATTTACTAATTATTTCATTTAAAATCTGATTTAAATTCTTCATGTTTCCTTGTGTGTTTACTAATCTGCACTAACTTGTAAACCCTAAATCATGGATGTTACACTTCATATATTAATCTTCAAAAAATTTCATACACTTCCAGATACTATAGGTGTAACACCCGCTACATAGGGCTTAGAATCGAGTGTTATATTATCAAATATGTAATATATGAACGTTTTGATGAAGGTTATATGTTATATGTGAGTTATATGGAAGGTATATAAAATTTGGAGATCAAGCATATAAAAATAAATAAATAAAATATTAAAAAAAACAAACTAGTGGACGGGAAACATTGGCTTGGGCAGTGGAGGCCCACTACACTTCCTGACACTATAGGTGTAACGCCCGCTACTTAGGGCTTAAAATTAAGTGTTATATTATCAAATATGTAATATATGAAAATTTTGACGAGGGTTATATGTTATATGTGAGTTATATGGAAGGTATATGAAATTTATAGGTCAAGCATATAAAAATAAATAAATAAAATATATAAAAAAAACCCCTAGTGGATGGGAAACATTGGCTTGGGCGGTGGAGGCTTCTTTTTAGGGCAATCTATCCACTTTTTCTTCTTAATCACTTTCTCTTCCTTTTCTTTCTATTTTTTCATCTTTCTTTCAAATTCCAGCTGCGTAAGCCAAGCTTTTATAATCAATGGTAAGTTGATTAATCTCTTATGAGTTGTTAAAAATGGATTGAAGATTGATTGGTTATGTAACTAGCAATTATTTTTCTACTTAGAATGTTGTTTTCATGGCTGCATATGGGGTTTTATTTTCGTGGTATTAGATGAAGAATTTTGAGAATATTCAAACATAAAAGTTATAGATATATGTCTTATTTATATGCCTTTAAAACAGTTTTGAGTGATTTAGTATGTATAAACAAATATCATCAAAGAAGTAATACTAGTTTTAGAGGGTACTCCAACATATTTTAGTACAGTTTTTAATTGTTTTCACCCTGATAGAAGTCTATCCAGTGGAATCTTAAAACAAAAAAATTGTAGATTTACATGTCTTTTAGATGCATACCAAATTTCGTATGTATATTCTTTGTGTAGGTTGAGTTATTATGAAAAGAATCATGGTTGTTCCTTTGATCATAGCTATTTCCTGTGTATCAATGATTCTTCAGTAATTTAGTCCTCATTTTTGAACTATTTTTGGATAGAATTTATTAAAGTGTAAATATAAAAGTTTTAGTTTTATGTTTTAACTAAACGCCAGTGGAAGTTTGGCCTCAATATGTTATATAATTTATGAGTTAAGCTTATATAAAATAGGACTGGTCTGTTTAACATCCTCAGCTAGACCAGTTATATGTCCTCTAATATTTGAAGACTTTAAAAGTTGCAGCGAGGGAAGTAGTAAACATGAAGAATGTTCCATATTAATTCTTCTATATGCCCGAAAAGTTTGACAATATTATATCCTACACGTTGTAAGATATGATTTTTTTTAAATATGGTATTTCAAAACTGTCTAAGAGTAGATTTCAAGACAACATTTGAAATTATACAAAAAATTGTATAATACTCCAAAAGAGCTGAAATTTTAGTATGTTATAATAGTATATGTTAACTTAAATTACAAATAAGATTTACGTTTATTGGATAAGTATAAAAGAAGGTATAGGTTGAATAGTCTGAGTAGATCACACAGCCACCCAGGAGAAACTTTAGTTGTTTGTTTAAAAATATTTTGAGAAAAAGTATTTTAGTATTGTACTAATCAATTTTACTTTTAAAAAAGGGATTACAACAAATTGGAGAAACTATTCCTAAAAGAAGAATTAGCTTTAGTTGAAGCTTGCATGCTATGGAGGTCACCGTTTCAGCTAAGGTCTGTGCATATGGACCTTCAAATCTAAATTGTGTATTTGATATCTTGTGTATTTTGAATGTAAAGTGTTTTGATTGCATGAGTTGAATATGATGAACCTATAACTTTTAATTGATGAATATGCAAGTCATGGATAATGAACCTATGAGTTTATTATGATGAACCTATGAGTTAATTGTGATGCACATGTGAGTTAATTGTGTTGTATCTATAAGTTAGTTGTAATGAATATATGAGTTAATTGTGATGTACATGTGAGTTAGTTGCATTATATATATAAGTTAGTTGTAATGAACCTATGAGTTAATTGTGATATACATGTGAGTTAATTGTGTTGTATCTATAAGTTAGTTGTAATGAACCTGAAAATTCATTATAATCAACCTGAAAGTGTTAAACAATGAATATGTAAGTTATGAAGGATGAATCTGAAATGTGTGTGTGGCAAGAATTATGGTTGAATGTGTATGTTGTAGGTTGGTTCCACTTGGGTAAACCATATGGTGCTTATGATGTAATTTATATGAGATATGTTGAGTCATACCATGCTAATGTTTATTAGTGTTATCCTTGAAATAAAATGAGATGAGATGAAAATATTAAAATGAATCATATATTGAAATGGTTCACATAAATCATGAGATATATGTTGAGTTATGTCAAGATCTAATATTTTGAGTTTATATATATATATATATATATATATATATATATATATATATTGTGATACTTTTAAAATAATTTGTTAAGGTGAATTATGTGATAATATTGATCATGGTGCTATTGAAATTGTGATAATTATATCGTGATAATATAAAACAAATGGAATAAGATGGAAGATCCTATCAATGGAGAAATGTAAGATAGATAATGCTCAATTACTCTAACTAGGACTATAGTTAAGAGAGATGACATGCCATTGAGGGAGCTTTGGTACCATTTAGGCCCGAAGTTGGCCATTATAGGAGACGAAACTCATGCATTGAAGGGCTATGTTTTGTGTTGCACCCTTAGAGATCTTGTGATGATCTTTTCTTAGGCGGAGTTCTTGAAATGGCTTGGTGTAGCCGATGATTCTCATATCCATTTTAGTCCAATTTAGAGTATATGGGCGAGATGATCATGCATCTGTGGCAAGGGTAAGTATTAAGGTAAGGTTATGATAAAAATTATATAACTAATGATATAAAGTGTTATGATATGTATATCAGGAGTGAATGTGTGCATGTGTATATGTTAAGTTTTAATAGTATGGTAGGCATACGTATAGGGGTTCCATGAAAAGTGACGTAGGTAATGTGATATATACACATGTTGAGGCATAAATATGTAATTATATTATATTTGTGCAATGCCTAAATGTTGCTTGAGAATTACTGGGGTATGATTGTTAATTATTATGTGCGCATGACATATTTGGGATGTAAGTATTATTATGGAGGACAAAACGGATATACAAAATGCAGGCATATCGTGTATTATTGCATTTCGTATGTGATATATTATTATTTGCATCTTTGCTTGATGATGTCATATAATCATAATGGATTTGAAAGTACATATGCACCACTAGGCACTAGTTGCTTAGCGTGCGAGTTTTCTCACGCGTAGGTTGGAAGATTTGTAGCAGCTGATAGAAGATAAAGCACAGAGAGTCAAAAGTAAAGCTGACCCTTAAGGAGTGATGATACATGTATGATGTGAAATTTTAGTTGTACTTTGTAAAAGAGCCGTCGAATTGTATTTCCATTTTTTTTTAAAAAGACATTTTGTATAGTTTTTTTTAAATTATTGTTTTTTTTAGTAAAGATGGATAACATTATTTCATATAATTGGATTTTCTCTGAGAGAATGTTACAATAGGGGCTAAAGATGGGTTTTGAGATTGAAATATTTTTGAATTTTTTACACAAATCGTGCTATTAGTTTACATAATTATTAAAATATATTCAAGATAAAACATATCCCATTCTCCCAAACCGAATATATATGTTTTCCCATAATACTCCTTGCCCTTTTGGATAATAAACATCACTTTTTTAAAAATATAGATTATCAGTAAAATTCTCTAAATCTATTTAAAATAAAATTACCTTAAGTGAAATTCTTGCTTAAAATTTTGCAAACCACTATGAGATACACTCTTCTATCGATATAAAACCTTCAAATTCTGTTAATCTTATGAAATCCCAAATCAAACAAAAGAATATCAACAAATCTTCAAAAACGAAAGTTGAACGTATAATCTTAAATTTTTTTTTTTATATATAGTTTTCAGCAATACGAAATGAAATTCATCAATTAACATGATTAAAAACATATTTCTACCTCTAGTTTTAATAATTATGATGTTGTAAATAACTGTTTAGCAATAAATAATGAGCATAAAATTGTATTTTAATAATGTCTTGATCAATATTAAGTAATACAATATTTTTTTTAAAGATATAACATATCTAAATATCATTGTAGTGAGTATGAAAAAAATAAAGAATTGTACTGTTCTTGCATTGAATATTTAATTGCCAAATATTAGCAATTGTGATGGTATGTTATATGTATGTTATATGTCTTGTATATGATACAAATTCCAGCACATCTAAATATGAAAAATGTTTCAGCCACGTAAATCATGTTACATATATATTTTATGCAGGTTATATGTGTATTATATGATTTGAAATCCTACAGAAAAGTAAATTTAAATGATAAAACCAAATTTTCTAACACCATAATTGATACATCAGTGTGTATATACAAGTATGACTAACATAAAAACCTCCATATATCATGATGGATATTGGAAAAAGATAATTGATACGTAAACTTTAAAGTTCATAATACCTTGATTCCGTTTAGCAATGAATAATGAGCATAAAGTTGTGTTTTAAAAATATATTGATCAATGTTGAGTAATACAATTTTTTTTTAAGATATAACATATTTAAATATTATTGGAGTGAGTGTGTAAAAAAAAAATTGTGTTCTTGTATTGAATATTTAATTCCAAATATTAGCAAATGTGATAGTATGTTATATGTAGGTTATATTAGGTCATATATGTTGTATATGATACAAATTTCTGCATATCAAAATATGAAAAATATTTATGCCATACAGACCATGTTATATGTATGTTTTATTTAGATTATATTTATGTTATATGATACGAAATCCTGCAAAAAATTAACTTAATTGTAATGATAAAACTAAATTTTATAATACCATAACTGATACTTCAGTGCATGTTTACAGGTATGACCAATATAAAGATCATCATATATTATGATGGGTATTGAGAAATCGACCGCAATCTTAGGTCGTTTAGGTGATCAGATAGATGTTTGTTCTTTTTTTTTTTTACCGAAGGTGACAAATATGTAGCCCTCTTCTTGGACACTTTAATACTAGCATCCATTGTACTTTGTGCAACATTGATTGCTTTCGCAGGTGATTTAGCTGCAGTTCTCTTCTTACCCATCACTTAATAAACACATCCAAATAATTTCATAAAAAAAAAAAGCCCTATTAAACAATATCATCAAACAAATTCCCAAAATTACAGAATCTAACTCACCCACAATCTCGTATAATATAACAGTTTTCTAATTACAACTCAATATAATAAAAAAATAATCAACAACACACAAACACAACAAATTCTTACAATTTTCATACTCAATATTTCATAATCTACCTAACTCGTTCTGAGTTAAACATATATGAAATAATTTACCAAAAGACCAATATAGTCACATAACTCAAAATTCTAGTTTTTCTGATAGTCCTTAATTAGGTATCTCCGCAAATAGTATCAATCCCAAAACTCTAAATATCTACTTTCTTTTTTAAAAATCCTACAACTTATCTAGGAGCGAACAGAACTTTAATAACATTACCTCGGTAATCTGAAGAACAACATCATCTCTCCTAAGAAACTTGCCAAGGAAACGTAGAGCAAGATCAAGAGTGTCAATTTGGAAGAAATCAGTGGGCAGAATTCTCATTTTATCAGAAGACGGTGGGAGTGAGATTGGAATCGGCAGAAATTTGGTGTGGGATTGAGCTTGGCGGAACATGGGTTTGGTCCTAACGGTTAAGGATATCAAGCACTGACTCAGCCGAAATTTGTTTAATTTGATATGAATGTTATAATGGAAAAATTTGAAACTCACAAATGTTGTTTTAGTAAATGAAATAAACGAGGGATATAATGGTAATTAATTCTAAAAAGTGTCATTCTGTATAATTTTTTAAATATTTTTTAAGTCCAAAAAAAAAGAGATTGAAATATTCTTGAACCGAGCCTTCCGGCCTTTTAGATGTATGATAACGAATAAAAACGAATTGTTTTACTATAGAACTTCTATTTACGTAGCATTATGAATCAAAGATTCATCACATGTATGAGATAATGTGACAATTTTAAAAATAAAATAAATTTACATAGCAATGAAATATACGGTAACAATTTTGTAAATATTCATCATCCGTTTATAGGTATATTCATTAGTTTATTGAGAAAAGCTTATTTATTATAAAACTGTAAGTTCATTACGAATAAAGTAAATGTTTATTAGTTTATTAATAAATATTCATTTATTAGTTTATTAATAAACTATAAGTTCATTATAGTAAACTATAATTTATAAACTGTAGATTTCTTTATTACAAATTGTAGATTTATTAGCAATAGAGTAAACAATTTGTTAGCAATAAAGTAAAATTTTATTACTTTATTGAAATATGTTTATTTATTGTAAAATTATAGGTTCATTAGGAATAAAATAAAGTTCATCAATTTATTAGTAAAAGTTTACTAGTTTATCAGTAAATGTTCATTTCATTTTTTGTATATTTAATTTAATGATTATTATATTATTTTTTGTTTTGATATATATAGTATAAATCAATTGAATCTTTTTTTAAAAAACTCAAAATTCAATAAAAAAATAATTTGTTATAAATTGTTAGTTTATTAAGAATAAAGTAAAATTTTATTAGTTTATTGCTAAATTTCATTTCTTTTACTAATAAAAGTTAATTTCATTTTTTAATGTATTTAATTTAATATATATTATATTATTTTTTTTTATATTTTAATTTGTAAATATAAATTTATTGAATTATTTTCGAGGAAACTCAAAATACATCAAAAATTTGAGACAAAAACTTCAACATGTGAATGGTCACTTGTATAAATAGATTTATATAATATTCATTAAAAAATAACTAGATAATGTGTACTCGGTTCCCAAAAAAATATAATGTGTATTATTTATATTGTAATATGAAAGAAAAAAAATCTACAAATATCTGAACCTACAAATTTAAAATTTAAAAACTGACCGAAAAGAATAATATTTATCTATATATATAATATAAAAGAGCTAATAAATGAAGAAATACAACTAAATAAATCTCACATTGCCGAAGATGCTCTCTTTCTCGAAGCGTGTGAATAGATCATCATCAAAATTATAATTTGCCAATAAAAACTACATTTGCTAGATTATGAATGATATATGAGGCTGAGGGGATTAAATTTGGTTTCTAATTGCAAGTTTGGTTGGGCCTTGCTCATCCCCTCTAAACTTCCTCGGCTTGTCTCACATTCCGAATAAGGCATGTCTATTCAAACTTTCTTTTGTCTTTGACACATGCGATGCGACGTATGTGGAAAAATGTCAAGAATTATTCTTACTGGGCAATGATATGGTCGTAAGAAAAGGATAAGCTACCTAAAAAGAAAATAAAAAAGATGAAAAAAATTTATTTATTGACATATCATATTATCCTATATATATAAAAATAGAAATAAAAAAATAGATAAAATTATAAAAAAAATTAATGTGATTGTATTAGTTAATTGGATTAATTTTATTATTTAATAATTTAATTTACTAATAAATATTATTAATAATACATTAATTAGAAATCTAATTATATTAGAATTACATAACTAAATTTGATATATAAAAAAGATAGACAAAAAAATAATACAATTATTAATAATAGTTAACGAAATTTTCCACAAACTTTTGTTTCTATTTTACTATTTTTGATAACTAAATTTAAAAAGAATAAATAATGTGGTTTTCTCTATTTTAAATTTAAAAAATGGTAAGTATAAACTAAGTTATAACTATTCACATAATGTATAACATGAATTTTAAAATACTGAATATAATTTTTGAGAAATTATAATTTTTTAATAATTTTTATATAGTTCAATTATTAATTTATTTTAATTATATATATATATATATAAAGAGCTAAGTTCTTAAAATTTAAGTACATAGTATTATATAATTTATTTTTATATAAAATATGAGAATCAAATATAATTAACAACTATTAAAATTTAAATTAAATATGACTTAATTACATAATAATTAAAAGTAACTAAAATTATACAAATTAGTAATTTTCATATGAATTATAATACAAGTCCAATATATAATACAATGCACATTAATGAAAAACTAGAAGTGACAACCAAATTTACTAAAAAACCAATATAATTATATTAGTTAATTTGATTAATTTTATTAAGGACACAGGAGGCGTTAGTTGAGACAGAAGACTATCAATTAATCAATAGCATAGCATTTTGAGATTCAATGATAAATGTCCTACTATGAACCTTGAGGACAAGGTTCCTTTCAGTTCAAGAGGGGAACAATGATAAACCAAAAGGTTCACTGCCTATTAGGAACCCAAAGTCATGGGAATGTGCATGGAGATCGTGAATGGAGCATGACGTTCTTTATTCAATTTTTATGCTTTTGTTTGTGTAAATTAACAATGGCAACGGAAACTTACTTGTTAGTGCAAAAAATATCATGTTTTTAATGCAACAGGTAGGCTAGTTACTAGAATCCGAGCGAGTTTCATAGTATAAACACCTTCGAATCTCTTGACAACTTGTGAATGATGAGAAATATGTAGGAAATTCCTCTAAATTTCTTTGGAGTAGTTTTTAACGTAAAAATAAAATTCTAATTATAGTGGAAGAGGTAGTTAATTTCTAATTAACTTCTTTTTATAATGATTCATAATTGGGCTTCGGGTTGGGTCAAGCCCACATGGGCAACCCAAACTCATAGCCCAACATCTCCCACTTGCCCGTAGTAGACTTGGCTCATCCAAAACAAATTCAAATATCTCAGTCTCAAATAGAATCATTCATACGGGTGAACGTACCGTGCGACCCAAAGCACATAAATAGTGGGAGCTCCAATATACAACTCTAAATATAGGCTATATAAGAGACATCAACCCAAGGATATATTTATTCATTATATTGTGCTTATTTACCCCTAAATATCTTTCTTAATATATATAATCGAGTATCATTCAATCCCTCTAGAATCCATACTCAGATCTCCTTTTCAATTACCTGGCATTCTAAGTTATTTCAAGTTTTATCAAGCGAAATGACTCCGGCCAGTGAAAACAAGTAACAAATGTATATATAAAAAAAAAAACTCTTTCTTTTGCCTTCATATCAATTGGATCAGAATCAACTCATTTTTCTAGAAGTGTTTTACTAAGTCGAATCATTTCATGACTATAGGATACATCCTAAGATAGCCAACGTTAATCCATCACTTCATAATATATTCAAAAGTCATAAAGGGTAATAAAATGAAATCTATATTCAAGTCTTTTAGGACTCACATAGCAAAGAAGCAGGGATTCATTCTTTCACTTCCTGATAGGTTATCTAGCACATGTAGTATGAAATGCATTCTATGGTGGAGGAACCTTTTCTATATTGAAGATATAAGAGTGCATGTTGTGCTCTTCATTGATTAACACCATATGAGTCTTATTCTTGTCGCTCTGAATGTGCCAAACCTGAAACTTTTATCTACACATTCAACGATGTTAAACAACAAGTCTCACACTCAGCTTCCTCTACTTGGACACATGAATGGTGGAGAAATCATTCATAATGATTTTTACATATATGAAAAATCTCATCTTGATCCTCATCAAGGCGACCTTTATAATGGCAAGAGCAGAACCACTCCCACTATGTCTTGGTCATCCAAATTACAGTCTCATCTTTACTCGCTCAACAGCACTAAAGGCAATTACTCATATGAGAGAATCAATTTTTGTCAATCGACATACTCAATTGAATTGTGCTAACTAGCACATCCAATGTAAAAAAATTTTTTTACAAGTAAACCAATTGTGCAAATAAGCCTTTAACTTTATTATGAAAATGAGCGATTTGTCAACATATACAAACTATTTACATCTTATATAACCCAAGGGATTTTACATGTCTAAAAAAAATATCCCCAACAAGAGGTTTTGTAAAAGGATCTGCTACCGTTTTACTCGTAAGAATGTGTTTTAGAATCACTTCCTTCTTAGCAATCATGTCTCTAACATAGTGATATCTAATTTGGATATGTTTGGACTTTCCATGATATTTCGGATCCTTGGCATAGGCTAATGCAGCCATACTATCACAATGTATTGTGACAGGTTCAGATGCTGTTTGACAATTTCTAAATGCTGCAAAACCTTCTTAACCAAACTACTTCTTATATAGCCAAGGAACATGCTACGTATTCAACTTCTATTATTGATAAAGCTATACAAGATTATTTCTTGCTACTTGATGAAATGGCATAATCATTTAGCTAGAAAGTATAAGCAGAAATCGATTTGCACTAATCAAGATCTCCTCCCCAATCAGAATCAGTATAACCGATTAAGTGCAAATCCTTCCCTTAATAACAAAGAACATAGTTTGAAGTTCCTTTTAGATATCTCAAAATCCTCTTAACTGCCATCCAATGTTTCAGACCTGGATTAGATTGAAATCTGCTTACTAAACCCACAACATAGCAAATATCTAGACATGTGCATATCATTATACACATCAAACTTCCAACAGCACTGGAATACGGTACTTTAGACATTCGTTCTTTTTCATCAAATGTTTTGGGACACATATCAAGACTAAGGCTTAAATTCCTTTCAACCGGTGTATCCATAGGCTTGCTATCATACATGTGATAACCCTCTAACATTTTCTTGATGTAAGTCTAATAAGATAAACCTATAAGCCTTTTTGAGCAATCCCTAAGTATCTTGACACTAAGCACATAGCTAGCCTCACCCATGTCTTTCATCTCAAAGTTTGATGATAATCATTCCTTGGTAACATCAACCAACTTTTTATCATTTCCAGTTATCAATATGTTATCAATATATAAGGACAGAATTATAAAACCATTGTTTAAGCATTTAACATACATGCAATGATCTTTCTCCATCATTATAAAACCATCTTTCAATATGGTTGATGAAATTTGATGTTCCATTGTCTTGACACTTGCTTAAGACCATAAATGGATCTTTTGAGTCTACAAACTTTGCGCTCTTGTCTATTAACCTCAAAGCCAAAAGGTTGATCCATAGAGCGGTTTTAATGTCCATTTCATATAATTCTAAGTCCATCTGAACTACAATAGCTAGAATGAGGCAAACTGACGCAAACTTAACAATAAGTGAGAATGTATCTTCATAGTCAATTTCCTCTTGTGGTGTGTAACCCTTACTACTAATCGAGCTTTGTATCTTCCAATTGTCCCTTCCGCCTTTCATTTAATTTTAAGAACCTATTTATTCCCAATGGTCTTACGACTTGGCATTAAATCTACCAAATCCAAGACTCAGTTATATTTTATTGAATCCATTTCCTCTTTTATAGCTTTAATTCACTCTTTTGCTTTGGGACCATAACGAGTTTGTTGCACTATTTTAGGCTCTTCTTCATATGGAGCAATCATGAAAGCTTTCCCTTCAATCTTAAATCGACGACGGGGAATTTTTTCACTATTACTATGTCGAGGCTAAGATTGCTTATGACATTGCTCCATCGGAATACAATCAGGCAATGTACCACTCCCACTTGCTTTAGGAGGAACATGATATTCCATATCATTCTCTATGGGTGTTGATTCAACTAATCTTGTGCACCCATTTGTTTCAAAATCTTCCGTTTCATATAATCGGAAATCTCTATTTATATCAACGCTTTCAAGAAAGTCCTTTTCTAAGAAAATAACATCTCGTGACTCAATTTTTATTACCTTTCCATTTGTATTTTCCCCCAAAACACATACCCTTTAGAGAACTCTAAGTATCTTATAAAGATACATTTCTTCCCCCTTGGACCAAGTTTCCTATATTCATGAGAAGTGTTATGAATATAAGTAGCGCAATTCTATAGGTGCATCTTAATTAAGTCAGGTTTCTCGCCTTTCCATAACTCGTATGGGGTGGAAGGAACATATTTCAATGGAACATGGTTAAGTATGTAGGCCACAGTTAACAGCATATCTCCCTAAAGGGAAATAGGCATATTTGCTTGCGCCATTATTGACCTAACCATATCCAATAGGGTTCTATTTCTTCTTTCTGATACGCCATTTTGTTGTGGAGTTGAAAGAATAGTAAACTGCAAAGCTATACCCTTTTCATCATAATAACCTTCAAATGAATCAGATAGATATTCATGTCCACGATCGGTCCTTAATACTTTAATTGTTGCATTTAATTGATTCTCAACCATCCTATTATAACATACAAAGCAATTGTGAGTGTCTTGTCTCGCTCTTACGTTCATTAGGCCACAAATGTCAGAATGAATTAGCTATAAAGGAAATATAGTTCTTTTTGCTTTACTAAATAGAAATCTTGTTGTTTTTCCAGCAAGACAATACTTACAAATAGGCAGATCTATTTTATCGACAAAACCTAAAGGGCAGCCTTTGCTAATCGTTTTAATCGATCTTAGCCAATATGTCCTAATCTAACATGCCATTTCACATCATCATTTAATGAAACATTACTTGAATTAACAACAATAAAAACAAAAACATCAATATTAACAGGTATTGTATCCAATACAATAAAACCATTAAGCAAATATCCAGAACCATAATAAATATTATCCAAAAGTACTTTCACACAAATATTCTAAAAAACAACTTTAAAACTAAATCCTAACAAAACAAGTATAAAAACAAGATTTTGCCGAACTTTAAGAGCACAAAGCACGCCATAGGGATAAATAGTGTGGCCTTTTCGCATCACTAGATTGTAGGTGCCAATTCCAAGCACATCCGCGAAAGCATAATTCCCCATATAGATACTTCGACTCCCTTTTGGAATCCAATGAAATTCAACAAAGGCATTTCAGTCCCTTACTATGTGGTCAGTTGCGGTTGAGTCTAAAGTCCAATAAGGAACAGTTTCAGCAAACATCGAGCAACTACTAACACATAAATGAGAGGGATAAATATAGTCATACAATACCTTTAGCTTAATGCAATCACGAGCAAAGTGACCTGGCTTTCCTACAGTTGAAGTAATTCATGTTCTTTCCTTTCTTGCCGCCGCGTCTCCCGCGCTTGCGTTTCTTTCCACTAAGATTAGTTTTGTTGCCTCCCTTTCCATGCTTGTTTCCTTTTCCCTTCCATTTCTTTCATCCAAAGCTCAAAGCTCCTTTTCCCTTAGACTCGGTCATATAAGCCTCACCTGCAGACCTATCAACGAGAAGGCAATCCTTCTCTAGCATAACATGACGTGTGACATCATCAAACGTCTTGATATTGTCATTATGGGTAAGGTTAACTTGTATGTGCTCCCAGACACTTGGAAGAGAGCGAATCACAGCTTGAACTTGCTGCTCATCTGTCAACTCATGGCCAGTGGCCTTTAACTCACTCATAATGTTAGACATAACAGTGAGATACTGTCTTATCATATGAGCAGGATATTTTTATATGCATCAAATTTTAAAGTCAACTGACGCAGCCTAGTAGTTGAAGTTCCATCAAGCTGGACTTTCACAGCATCCCAAATTGCTTTGGTTGAGTGATATTTTTCAAAACGTAGCATCATGTCATTCCTCATGCTGCTCAGCATCAATATACGAGCAACTCGGTCCTTGCGTTTATAGGCTTGATATGCCTCTACATCCCGCCTATGCTTAGTAGTACTCCTATGCTCAGGCTCAATCATGGATTGTGTGATTGTCTCTAGCATGTCCTGCTATTCCAGGAGATACTAAATTTTTCTATGCCAGACATCATAATTTTTGTCAGTCAACTTATCCCCTTGGTTCAAATCAGCAGCAATGCTTTTTGTTGCAGCCATTTCGACTAATTAGAAAAAACAATCTGAATTAGCATAATTCATAATCCATATTATTCTTTGTTGCAAAGTTTTAAATTAATCAATAACAACCTAACACATGTAGCAAAAACAACAGCCTTGTAATACATTTCAATCAATTTCTGTTAACATAGTCTAGTTATTATTACTTAATTTAAAATATACCCCTATTATTTTATTAGGAGAGATTTTCTAACCTACCAATCTAATAGTCCCACAATAATATATCATATATAGCTTTTTCAACAAAATCTATTATTTCCAAATATCAAACATGTAATGAAATAATGAGACTTATGCATAAAAAAATAAATATTCAATGCTTAAACATCCTAAATAAACATAATATGTAAGTATTCATCATATTTTTTGAAAGAATAAATAAAACTAACGAACATAAATACAAAGAACAAAGCCCACTAATTAAATCTAAGATTAATATATCGTATTAGATAAACTTTATCGATATCTATAGATCTGCTGTCAAACATTCGATAATATTTTGCGGGATCTATTAGACCTTTCTCAATGAGCTCCCTACATGTCAAATCCTTAGTCATTTTAGCCATCCATGGGAAGTTACTCACATGCTTATTAATAGCCATGGCCATATTTCTCTTACTCAGCTGTAAATATCTACTCGTTTTCTTACAAGATCGCCTATTGCCATGCACAATGTGGCGCTTTTGCTCCTTTTTAATTCTCTTACAATGTTATTGTAATCCAAGTCGCCTATCCTTTCTCAAAGCGCTTTTCTTTTTTCTTCCCATGAACTACCTAAAGAATCAAGAATAATCCATATTTGTTGTTCGTGGGCTAGGTCATAGTCATTTCGCAAGAACACATGAAAATTCCATAATTTTTGATTCATCACATGATCGTGATCATCTAATGAATGTATCAAATTTTTTCTATATGCTATCAATCGCTCCAAACTGCCAAGCATATGATCCCTCACTACATGTAAAGAAAAAATTATCACAATACAACATCAGAAATACATAAAAAAAACGTTAAGATATACTAGGAGCAAGTTAAAAAAAATAATATCACTAATTATGTTAAAAAATACACTTTTGTGCACTTTTTAAACCAAAACAAACTAAAAAAATGTTCTAAAAATATTGAAAAAATGCTCAATAAATAAGAAATTAAATTTTAAGCATTTTCAAAAAAAAAATTGGAACTCAAACGGACCTCACACGCGCCTCCAACATACTGATCAGAGGCAGGACCTCCACGTGCCGCCACACTCTGAATACGTTCCACCTGTCATGCCACGGCAGCAGCCACGTGGACCGATCGGAGAGAAACACGTGACGTGGTAGCAACACATGTATACGCCATATGGCTGTACACATTAGCATGCCAAACAGCATGGCCCAATAAAATTAAGCCACGTGTCTCAACGTGGACGGTTACTCTCTGTAACTATCTCACGTGCTTCAGACGGTGCTTGCATGACAAACGCAGCCTTAGGTTGGCTCCAATGACCCATTTTTCAATTTTTTTTATGGTTTATGGGTATTTTTTTACTGATTTTGACCATTAAATTTACAATTCCGCACCTTTAGAGTGGCGTTTGAACGTTAAACATATCAATCGAGAGTGAAACAAGCCAAAACAAATAATTCCAGTAATTTTTAAACACGGATTATGATTAGTAAATTTCAAAAATTCATAGAAACTCACTCGTATTAGAAAATTATGAAAAAATACTCGTTAAAAAGCTTGTTACGAGAGTTTTCCAATCATACTAATTTCATGCTATGAAACAGAGAATCAGTCTGAGAAAAAATCAAACAATAATTTAGATTTTTACCAAATTTCATGCAAAAATCTTCAATTAAGCATTTTAATCCTCAATTTAGCACAAAAATACAAATTATGGCTCTGATACCAATGTAAATTAACAATGACAGTGGAAACTTACTTGTTGGGGCAAAAAAATATCATATTTTTAATACAATAGGTAGTCCAGTTATTAGAATTCCGAGCGAATTCTACAGTATGAACACATTTGAATCTTTTGACAACTTGTGAATGATGGAAAATCTGTAGAAAATTCCTCTGAATTTCTTTGGAGCAGTTTTTAACGTAAAAACAAAATTCTGATTATAGTGGGAGATGTAGTTAATTTCTAATTAGTTTCTCTTTTTTATAATGATTCATAATTGGGCATTTGACTGAATCAAGTCCACATGGGCACCCAAACACATGGTTACTTGAATATTTTCCAGCTATGTTTGTTTAGAAAAGTAGTTTAGTCCCATTTGTATTTAAATTCTATTTAGTGTTGTTGGAAAGGGAGGTTGAATTAATGAAAGTTTCTTTGGTTTAATTCTCACCCTAAGCAGAATTCATTCTCTTAAATTCTTTGGCTTTGGTTGGGATCTATCAATAATATTTTACTTATGTAATAAAATATAAATAGCTTATAACAGGTATGTTCCATACACTGTTTAAAAAGCAATACCCATAATTTAAATTAATGCATAATCACATATAAAATAAAATAGAATAAAATCAAAATTAAAATTCACATTCTATGGTTGAATATCATTATCATCATTAGCTTCATCTCTTAAAACAAATTTATTTTCATAAGTTTCACTTTTGCCCAGATCAATTGAGGAGAATTGCTTTCACAAATAGGAACTAATGAATTCTAGTCAATACTATCTAGATTTTGATGTCCTCGATCTACTTCTCTTGCAACTATTAAAAAAATTCAAATGCAAATATAAGCTGAAAAAGATAAATAATTTGAACTCATAACCATATAGCAAAAATAACATTGAGTATATATGTCATTTCTAGCAACTGAATATAGATAATCTTCATTAGAAGCAGCTTCTAGTTCCTCAACATCCCAATACAAGAGGTGTTTCATATTCTTTCATCCAAAATTCAGTCTTATCAGTCCACTCATAATCAATAGGACCATAGATTTTATTTTTTTTTTTGAAACCTAAACAATAATAGTTAAAATCAAGATTATTCCTAGTATATAACATGTAATAAGTAAAACAAATACAAATGATTATAGTTGCATACCTGTTTTTCAATATTAAATTGTAATTACATATACAAAATCAATAAATTTTTAATGCTCCAATCTATTTATCCTTTTGTATAAATACGGTAAAATAAACTTTATAAGAAGTTATTTGACTTAATAGTTAAATTCATATTCAATCACATCAGAGTTTCATTTCTCCTTCAAATCAACTTTGCTTCTCATCCTAGCAACATTCTACACCTCCATTTCTTGGTTTAACCTCCCAAAGTTCCATAAGCATCAAAGTACCATGGTGCGCACGCCACTCATCATATGCCAGCAAAAGAAATTGACATCTTGTTTTTTTCATCATAAATCACTCATCATTTCTTCGAAAACCCAAATAACATCTCTATTTTAGTTTTTAAATTACTTCAATAGTGCATCCCCAGATCTAGCGACCTGAATTTCAATTAGTAATTGAGAAGAGCAACTTGGCATCCCTAAGGCCTTTTTATCTAACGCAGCGATCTTGGATGAGAGCTTCTGATAGATTTTGGGTTTCCCCTCCAACAACCAGCGAGCTTGAAAAGGACATTAATGGAGAGATTTTCAACAGAAGGTGCTCAAAGAAGAAGAGAAGACAAAACCCCAACATTGCATAAGATCTCGAAAACCAGAAAAAAAGTTATAGGCCAAAAAATAAGTCCAAGAAATACCATAGTTCATTTTTTTTATCAAAATAGAACAAAAAGAAGAAAGAGCAATTGAATAATTAATAACTCGTTAAATTTATTGTTTGGCTAACGTTATTCTTTGCATAGTTCATTGTGAAGTCTTAAATATTTTTTAGAAATATCTTGGTGATTTAAAAAAAAGAAAACAAAACATAGAAAAAAAGAGATTAAATAACACAACAATTCTTCACCAATGGAAGCATAGGCCTCACTCTCCCTATGCTGTCCAAACAATCTAGGATATCTTAAGAGTCTGGCAGCTGAATATGGGATTCAATTTTCTCGGCAACACCACAAGTTGAAATCTAGGTTTTATGACTATCTTTGTCGAACTGTAGCAAGAAATCAAATATATCGCAAAATTCCATCAGAGCTTGGAAGCCTTGCCAATTTGCAAATATTGGGCATGCAAATTAATCTTTTTTCTGGTCGATCCCTGATACGATCGAGAAGCTTGTAAAGTTGCAACAGTTATCTTTGGTTGAAAAAGAAAAGAAAATGACTGAAGGGAGTAAAATTTTCAGTAAAAATGAAAAGACAACTGTCGTAATTATGAAAAAGAATTTAAATGTCGGCAAACAGTAAAATTTTCTCTAAATTAAATGTTAATATCCAGTTATTATCTATTTAAATGCCAATGATTTGCATAATACAACATTCATAATGAGATTTAATTCTCTTCTATTTACATATGAATAACATGGAAGCTGATATTTTTCATTCCGAACAAACATTCAAGCTCGAAACCAAATGCATGTAATTGATCATTCTAAAGTTGAATTCTAAAAACAATATTACACAAAGAAAAATGCTACTAGTTCTCCCTATTTTTACCAATTTCTGTCCAACGTGCATTAAAATAATTATACTTTTCTAGCCCACCTACTTGTATTGCACAACCTACATTAAAGTACTAGTATTTTAATGCAGGTAGAACAAAATAGTACAAAATAAGTTAATGTAACATAATTGTTACACACAATCATATCAAAATGATACAGTGCTGTAAAATAATTCAAAGTTACAACAAAATTTTAAATATTCATCAACAAAAGAGAGCTAAGGTTAAAGTTCAACAAGGATTACATAACGATTAGCAGCAAATATTACGCAGAAAATGACCATTTAAATTCTGACCTCTATGCCTTCTTTCAACAAGTGCTCTTTAACAGACTGAATTGGCACCTGCAGTCCACAAAATCAACGAATATATAAACGAATAAATGAAGATCACATTATAAATGAGTATTTATCTCCAAGTACCATTTGATTGCAACAAAAAGCTATAGACTTGACAACGAAACACCAATGTGATTAGCAGTGAAACCAAAATAAACAACATGGCGATTTCTCAAAATTCAAATGATGATGGTAATAATCTCTAGGACCAGTCAGGTACTGATAGTGGACTTGTAAAATCCCAAATTCATACCTCCTTCCTATGGAAAATACCAGCAGCAAGAGCAGCGGATGCATTTGTTTTTTCGAACACCTCAGTAAAATGTTCTGCAGCACCAGCACCGCTACTTGCAATCACAGGGATGCTCACAGCATCAGAGATCAACTTTATTAAATCTATATCAAATCCTTTCCCTTGACCTGAAAAGCCAAACACTATTAATTATAAAAAATAATCCAGTTCAAGAATGTTGCAAACGGGTATTAGAGAACGATACTCCTTTAAGACATACTGGATTAATATTTGAGACATCATTAAGCATATTTCAAACGCAGGGGAGATGATTTGTGTATCCAGAAATGGTCATGAAGTAAATAAACTACAAATTTCGTGATTTGGAAGATGCAGTTCAAAAACATGCACTGATTACAAATTAATTTTGAAGACTGTCAATTTCAGGAGATATAGAACAATGTGCAATTATATTTGTTAAAATCAAATGCCTTCTTTAAGTAAGCACTTCAAAGTAGCAGCCACCATAGAGTTACATTTCATAATTTCAAGGAAGGAAAGCTTGAAACACGGAGTTAGAGACCATCCATGTTTGGAAGACAAAGAATCAGCTAGATTCACCGTTATAAAATTATTAAATACTTCAAATTTTTTAGGATGCACTTTGAAGATCAAAATCAGATGTTCAAGTCATGATTGAAAATTCTAGAAAGAAAAGAATCCTCACCATCACAATCAATGCAATTTAGTAGTATTTCTCCAGCACCCAGCTCTTCAACTGCTTTTGCTAGTTCATAGGCTCCAATTGGTCGACCTTCTCGTCCACCACTAACCTTTAGAAACAAGAAAACGTAAAATACAAACAGAGCTCACAGTAGGACAGAATCCAATACCCATCAGGCATCACCAACGGAAGTTAGGCAGTGGAGGCATTATCGCAAAACAACAAAAGCAGTTTTTAGCTGAAAATTGATAAGGCGTCTGAAATTAATTCTACAATTATGCGAAAGTTGTTTGGTTCTCCCTCAATGTTATATGATTAGTGTCTGAAAGCACCTGCAAAAAGTAGAAAATGATAATTTTCTTGTCTATGAATATTATGGTTGAGATTTTACATGGGTCAAACTGTTATTGTTTTCTAGAGCAGTTTCCAATTGCATACTCTGCATATTCTGTTTTCATTTCACTTATTCGTGTTTTCCCAAAGTTTTATCAAATTATCTGAATTGCCTAGTCAGTCAGAACCCAGCCTGAAAATTACTCTCTGTGGTGAGAATTTTTCACTTCTGATCAAAGACTTACAAGTAATAATGACAATAATTAACAAATGTAATGTGCAACATCTATCCAAAAAAAGGGTTGCTACAGATTCAAAAATTGATCCTTGTTTCCCCATATCAATACTTTTTGCCTTTAAGTTGCTACAGAAGTCTATTCTCTCCAATCAGTCAGAGTTTTCATGCTCCCTTCCTCCTGACAGCCTCCAATTTGCTGCCTCCAGCCAGCACAACTTTTCTTTGTTTTGGTGAATGACACACTTTACCACCCTATAAGTTAATTATCTATTGGATTATATAGATGATTTTTTTTTTTCATAAACTTGATAAGTTAGCTTAACTCAAATTCTTTGTGATGTACTTATAGTCCAGGCTGTGGTTTGAGACATGCAATATGCCTGAAATAGACTTGAACTGAACCTCATCTAAACGGTCAAACTTGCTGAACATGGCTGTAACTTAATTGCATTTGCAACAAAAGAAGGAAATGAGGCTTACCGTACACTGATACCAAGCATATTCTTCTCCATTTGGACCTGAAACCAATATGAAAACCCAATGAAAAAACCTTGTTCCATTTGAGTGGAAAAGATAATTCTACGTGCACTCTCTCTCTCTGCCCCCCCACCCCAAAACACACAGACACACAAACACATGCACACACATGTATGCATGCACACAAGCACATTTAAATAGAGACTCGCATGCACATGCACATAAAGCTCATTTAAATTATTGGTTTTTCAAGAAAATAAATAGCAAATTAAAAAGGATAGACAATAGATTGAATACAAACATTAATTGAAAAATATCTTAATACATGAAAAAGCAAGCTTGGCATTATTACTTTTGATCTAAATGGCTCAAATATAATACATCCTCTTAATTTTCTAATATCAGATATGATATAACCCCTCCTTTTTTTTTTTGAAAAAAAAAATAGCAGTTAGTTTCTAAAAGCACAAAAAAGATTGTCATGTAGAAATGTTATTTACCTGGCTCAGTTAACCTTACAGTCTTGAACTCAACATCGCTAGGATTCTTGAGATACAATCTGCGAGGATCAATACTTACAACCACTGCCTGTAATGGAAGTATTAATTGAGGTTGCTAAACACAAGGGATTCAATTTTCAAACAGCGGATACACCACTCTCAAAACACATTGTTTTAATATTGTGCAATCCTGATAAGCAAACGCTAAAACTACATTAGTTAATTGTTAACGTGCTTCACTGATACAATAAAACTGAAATGAAGTGAAAAAAAAAAATATTAAAAAAAAGAGCCAAAAATTTTATTAACGGCACTAATTCTCCATATTTATATAAGCAGAGAGGAACTCCTCAATTCTAATCTCCAGGTTACAGTTGCATACTTTTTGTCGGAAAAAAAATGAAAAAAGAAATTAACCAAAAGGAACAATGCACATACGGATGTAACATCATCTAGAACACTACACTTATACATTTCAGAAAACATGTAAAAGAACAGCAGAAATTGTATCTGTCATTGGGTGATTGCTGCGAAGTGTGGTAAGAACCATAACAAGCGAATAGAACCAAGGTCGTGCAAGGCCATTATATGGTTAGAACACCTTTTCCCCTTCTAGCTGGGGAAAATAGTGCACAGGTACGTTGTTGTACATAATCATCTTTTAGAAAATCATATTTGAGTTGGCCTTCCATGAAAATTGCTCAAGATTATAAGTTAGAGCAACCTTATATTGTCAATTTATTCTATAAGAGTTACGGGACAAGGTTACTTTTAGGTGTAATTTTATCGTCCAGCCATTTTAAAATGAACCGCAGGTGAAGATAGGTGTAGCATTCTAAGGAAGGTGCTGTTGACTCAATCTGTGCACTTACAAGAATAACTTCTGTTCCCATTATTACTAACCTGGAGAAACTTTAAAGAATTTTAAACTTGAATATCTTTAGGGAAGAAGTAATTTGGCACCTGCAATTTCTCCATGCAAAAGTGAACTAACACAAAACAATGTTTGCATTTCTACTGGACAAAAAAGCCATTGACTGTTGTTATTTTGCTGTTGGGGTGTTTTATGTTATAGCTAATCTGGTGGTGAAGGTATGGGCCTGGCGAAGCTACATTAACAGAAGAAAAATTTCTGGTTTTGATTCTTCTCACTATTTTTTGCTTAGTTTAGGAAAACCAAAATGCAAATTGCAAAATAGTATACACTCCATATTACTTTTGAAAGTTAAATAAGAATCTTTTATTTTTTGAATAGATTACAATTTCACGAGTTTTAGATGTTTTACTACTGAATGATTTTCTTTATTCTCTCTTAATATTTTTCTCCTTTCAATGTTTAGCTAACCTTTCCACAGCTTATATTGCTCTGCAGAATTATCTATTTGCTCATCTAAAAATGACAAATACGAAAGAAGGAAAAAAGGGACAACCTAAACTGAAAAGCCAGTTTTACATAATTTGATACATTGCAGAAACAAAGTCAATTTGAAAAGATCAAGGCAGAGACACTTCTTAAGATAGAACAGCTTCTTTCATATATGTTCACAGAAAAATGAGAATGTAGATGGAGCAAAATATGGAGATGCATACATTTGAAACTACACAGGAAAAGTTACCTGATTTCCATAAACTCTGGATATCTGTTCTATGCTGCTTTTTCCAGTTTTCACCTACAAAGGAGGATTCCAAGATCAATGACAAGTACAGACAAACGAGACTGTATGTGCATCTAAGAGAACTTTTTAAATGGATGAATGAATGTACAGCATACATTAGTTCTTAAATATTCTTCTGCAGCATAGACTGCATCACTTCCTATAGAAATTTTATCGGCCCCAGACCTAAAATATTCTGAAGCAACTTCCAAACTAGAATAGTACCTGAGCACAAATATAGCTTAATAATAATATATTCACCTCCATAATCAAAATCGAAATTGAAAATTGATCAAATAACAAAAATAAGATAACCTACACAGAAGGTCACACACAGAAGAAACATTAGAGCAGCAAAAAGATTTGTCTAAAACATAACACCTAATTATACCTTCCATCAAATAACAAAAAAAAGATGACCTACACAGCAGGTCACACACAGAAGAAACACTAGAGCAGCAAAAAGATTTATCTAGAACATAACACCCAATTATACCTTCCATTTGCATCTGTAAAATCTCTAATTCCACCTCCAACTGTCAAAGGTACAAAAACATTTTCTGAAGTGTACCTCAATACCTTCACAATATAACAAGCCAGAAAAGAATTAGAGAAAAAAATTAAGGCGTCCGACTAGAAATTAACAAGAATTTTATTTTTCTAATTTTCGTTTGGCATGTAATTTGAATTTCCACATGACCAACCTGCAACATTGGCAAATCGCCGAGAGGGAAGTCACGGAAGCCAGTGATATTCAGAAAACTAACCTGAAAAACAAATATTCATGCTCAACATTATATGTTGCTCAATGGGCAGATGTGTGTCCAACGAAGAAAAAAATTACAATGCATACCTCATCAGCCCCATCTTTGTAATATTGTCCAGCAAGTTCCACTGGCTTGCCAAGGTTTCTAACCTGCAAAAGTAAACCAATCAATACATTGCTAGATGAAATGCAATACTCCTGCCAGCAGTCTTTACAATTTAAGGAAAGAAAATAGGCAGCAATATTTTTCGGAGAAAATTTAATTAGACAAACTATATTCAAATTCTATTCTCGAATGCCAAGCAAAAACTAATCCACCAACTCAAAGAAATACCAACATGAGAAATCCTGACATCACAATGAATAATAAAATTCAGTTACTCTGAATTTTATTTTCAAGTGAGAACAATGCTCCATGAAAAGCCAAGACAAATGAAGTTTGCATTACATTTCTGAGAAGGAATCTCTCACACTGAAACAGTTAAAGGATTTGGGCCTTTGGCAAGGTACTCTTTAAGGCAAAAGGAGCAAGCATATATATATATATATATAGAGAGAGAGAGAGAGAGAGAGATCAAAAGCTAAAAACCCAAAAAAAAAAATATTCAACAGCTGAAACATTAAATATTTTGGCCATACCTCATTTTCTTTTGTGTGTTCTCTTACATCATACTGATCTCCTTTGGTTACAACAAGGTCTCCTTTATCATTTGTCCTCACATCAAGACAAGCAATTACCTGGGGAAAAAAAAAGTAACATCACTAAATAAAGAACCTTTTAACTAGAAAATCAAAATCAACGAGAAGATGATTCTTAAGCCATAAAAAGTACATCAGGTCAAGATAATCCATGAGGGTAAGAAAACAGAAAATAAAATGCTTGAAAAGGAAGTATAGTGAAAATAACTTTCATAAAATTTAGGTTTATCTAGCATTACCCTTTTAGCAAGCTTTGACGCCTTCCCTTCAGTAGGCTTCTGTCTTCAAATGAAGTTTTAATTCATTAGATGGTCAAACATTGAAATCCAAAGACACAGTAAACAAAGGGATTTTAATGATAGAAAGACTACCTTTGACAAAGATGATTTTGGAAACAAAAATCCTCTAAGTACAGAAAGACCAACATCTGTGTCATTCAATTTATGATTCACAATGTTAGCATATAGACCAATCTTAATAACTACATGTTGCAATACAACTGCACTTGTGACATGTGTAAAGAATGATTGAGTGAGAGCGAAGAGGGGGAAGTCCCAGTTAAGAAGAATTATTCCTAGTTTATATATCATCCTCAAAGAAAATAATGGACAGCTACAAATTGTTGATATAAACCTATGGCGCACAGTAGATATTTCAACATTAGAGAGAGAGAGAGAGAGAGAGCAGAAAAGGGGTATACTCACCTCCACTCTTCTCTGGATGGAACTGAACTGCATGCACATTGCCCCTTCTAATGGATGCTATGAAGTTGTCACCATAGTTGCAGGTAGAGGAAATCCACTCTTTATTTTCTTGAGACTAAAATAAAAATAAAACCACTTTTTAGAACACTATGTCATTTGCAAAACCAAAGGTTGATATATGCAATAGCAGAAGCATTAAAATTTAAAAGACAGAGATGAAATAACACACTGGCATGGCACGATAAGAGTGGACAAAGTAAACATGGCGGTTTCCGATATCATCCAAAATTTCAGTGTCTTTTGCAATTTGCAATGCATTCCAACCGATATGGGGCACTCTGAAACCATTTGACGAGTCAAAACGGCCCACTACACCAGGGATCAAGCCAAGACCATCCACTGCGGCATAGGTACAACTACGAATTCAGATAATTGAAGCAAAGAAAGAAAAGCAAGCAGAGAAGATTATAAAATCTAGTGTACATAGCATGTGTAACACAATTAAAATGCTCCTTGTTTATTCCACAATTTAGCAAAATTTATTCAGTGTGATCATGACGACGGATACATACTGGCATTGCAGATAAAATAAAATGAAAAGGAGCAAAAATCTCAACCTTTAACTTCAAAATTCATTTTATTATCTGTGCAATAAAAGAAAAAAAAAACAGTAGTACTATCATTCTATGCTTCACAACTAAAAATATTCAAGTTCATCCACTTATCATTGAGAAGCATGAAGAGAAAATTACCTGGTCCATTCTCCTCACTAGATTCAAAAAGAAGCTGAAGTCCAAGACAAATGCCTAAAAAGGGACGGTCATTCTCAATGTAGGAACACAGCGCTTCAGCCATCCTGCATATAGCCAATGCAGGAGAACTTAAATGCTGACACATAATTTATATCAAAACTCAAAAGTAACTAAAATTTTCTTCAAGCCAAAACAATGTCATGGTTAAAACCCCAGAAATATTCTTCAACTCCAAAATTTTCCACTAGGTATAATATGTTCAACAAAAAACAAGCACATTAATTATTGTCGCTAGAGTAAGTCTATAATTCATTAGAAATTGATGCCTAATGTATAACGACCACATAAAAATAAATACCCGGTCTTGATAAGAACATCCATAGCAGGCGCAAAAGCTCCTACACCAGGAAAAATCAGACGGTTTGCATTTAGAATGTCAGCTGGAGTTTGCACCTGCGTCATGTATGACTCGTTAGGATAAACTTTTCAAAAATTAAAAGAGCGAGGCCATCAAGAAACGATTAGAAGAAAATTGAAGAAAGTGTACGTCTTTGATTTCAAAGCCAAGATGGCGAATGGCATTTCTCACACTGCGGACGTTTCCAGCGCCATAGTCGAGCAGAGTTACCTCTGAAAAAATAAATCGAAGCGAAACAAGCAAGGATTAAGCTTATTAACATCATTAGTAAAGAAAAACAGAAAGAGTATAAGAATCCTAATGAATTCAGAACGAAAGATAACCGGAATCGGCTATAGAGGAGGCGCGAACTGAGAGATTTCGTGGAGGCTTGAACTTTGATCGGCGGAGATCATTGTTGTATAATATTTTTGGAAGAGAATATGAATAAAAAGATGAAATATCTGAAAATTTTGAAGAGGAAGAAGCAAGTGGCGCCGTCTGCATTGCTCCTATTCAAAACTCAGAAACTGCGCCTCTGCTCGTTCGAACTGGTGAAATGTAAAGTATCTCATCAAGGATCAGTGTAGCCAAACCGGTCTAAATGAAATTCGTATAAAATATAATATTTGAGTCCTTCAGTAGTAGGTCTGAACATCAATATGTCACGCACCTATTTGATGAAAATATAATAATATGAACTGTTCTTTAATTTGTAACTGATTACTTGTAACGAAGTTCTTTAAAAATTAATTTGATTTGTTATTAGATGACATTTTAATATGAAGTAAGAAGAAAGACACTACTAGGTACATGAGAGTGATTTACATACGGGACTTAATTGAATTCATAATTAATTAATTTAATAAAATAAAATAATTTAAATATTTAATATTTTAATAGAAAATATTTAGAATAATATAAATATGAAATATAAATTAAAATGATATTAATTTTTATTTTATATTAAAATAAATAAAATTAAAAAATATATCAAAACTAATGTTTATATTATTAACGATGAAATTGTATTTAATTGATAAAGGTTATAGTAAATATTATTTTTCTAATAATAATAAGTTAGGAAAATTATTATTTGTTTCTTATGGTTTGACATAATATATTAATAACTTCCTTTTGGTTTGAAAATTATACGATTTGTTTCTTTTATTTTATTTATGTTAAATTATATAGTCATTCTTTTAAATTTTAAGGTATATATTGTTAATAAGAAAAAATACTCTTTTGTTTAGAGAGTAATGATATAATAAATTAAATTTGTATGGAGTATTAGTATTATAAATCAAACTTGCATAAGATACTAGTACAATATGACAAAACTTTAAGTGATAAACAATATAATTTTCAAATATCAGGAAGTATTAGTGTATCATATCAAACTACAGAGACTAAATCGTGTAATTTTCAAACTTCAAGAGTACTACTATATTATGTCAAATTACAAGAGTAAATAATAATTTTTCCTAATAAATTATATATGGTGAATTATAATAATGAATTTATGTTCTTATTAATTAGAATTTTTTTTATCATTTTGAGTTTTATTGTTCATCGTTTTAAACTTGATTCATTGTTCAGAATTTAATTGTTTATTGTATATTCATCACTTTTAAGTTTAATATTTATTTTTTAATTGTTCATCATTTTAACTTAATTGTTCATCATCTTAAACTTAATTGATTATCATTTAAAACTTAATTGTTCATCTCATGTTTATCACTTATAAGCTCTAAAGTTTTTTTTTTATCAAAGCTCAAGGTTCTTATTAACTGAAATCCTAATTAATTAATTAATTAATTTAATAAGTAGTAAAACTAATAAAATAAAATAATCTAATAATATTTTAATAGAAAATATTTAAAATAATATAAACATTGTATAAAATAATAGAAAATAAAAAATAATTCACATTAAAATAATATTAATATTAATTTTATATTAAAATAAATAAAATAATATAATTAATAAATATATCAAACTAATATCTTTTTATTAACAATGAAATTTTGTTTGGTTGGTAAATATTGTAACACCCACTCCTCTAGTAGAAATATATCTCATTATACATACGGAGTACTATAGGCCTAAGAGGTTAAAATATGAGCAAATCAAAAACTTTTTAACATATTACCATACTCATTACTTCATTTGAATGTATGCATATCATGTGTTATATTTTACCTCAAGGTAATACGATCCCGTTATATCACAATTATATACTGATATGGGGCATATCTAGCCATCAACTCATGCATTATAACTATGTCAAGTTATACCATTATTACATCATATTGCATAATCTCAATTAATTGACCTGATAAATTTACAATCCATCTAATTAATACTAAGATGAATGCATATTATGTATATGATCGCCCCTAATTTGAGCCTACATGGTCTCTTATACATGGGCTTGGCTTTCTCTGTTGCCAACTGCTACCTCTACTATCCATTGGCTTTAAGACCTACATGCATGGAAAAAACATGTTAAGCTACTCATAGCTTAGTAATACACAAGAGTATATCTGCAGCTATCACTCTTTAGTCTTTATTTTTTCCCTAATGTCTTGCGAAAAAAGCCAGGAAGCCCTAGCAGTCTTGACCACCAAAGATGATCTCCAGAAAATCCCTCCTCTGTCATCGCTAGATGATCAAGTGAGGAAGAAAGACTGCATAGCAGTAATTGAAGATTGCCCTAAGGAGGTTTCGATTACACCCAATGTCTTCTATTCAGCTTTGTATAAAGAGGCATTATTTAGAAACGAACCTAATGATTTTATAGACCACTCTACAATAAGCGATGATGAGATGGAAAAGGATCAAGTTGTGTCCTTCACTGATAAAGATTTCTCCTTTGTGTTAAATCTCTTAAAGAATTTTGAATTGCAAATTATTGATTGATGGAAAAACACGATTGTTATGAGATTACTGGGTTGGGACATTAACTATGAGAGACTCAAAGAGAATATTGCCTTTTTGTAGAAGCTGAAGGGAGCATACAATGTCACTGATCTGGAACGTAATTTCTTCTTGGTTCAATTTGAGCTAGTGGATGACTATAATCATGCACTCCTTGATGGGCCCTTGGATGGCTATGGAAAGGTATCTAATAGTGCACCCCTAGCACTTGGATTTCTCTACAGAGAGCGATCATATTACTAAAGTTGTCTCTTGGATTAGATTTCCTAGTTTAACTATCCATCTTTATCACAAAAAAGTGTTAAGAGCCATTGGCAATAAGCTGGGAAGGTAGGTGAAGGTGGATTATAATACCTCAAGCTTATCTAAGGGCAAATTTGCTCAGATTACTATTGAACTTGATATTACTACACCCCTGAAACCCTTCTTCGAATTTAGAGATAGAATACATCATATTCAATATAAGGGTCTTTCTCAAATTTGTTTTAATTGTGGGTTAGTAGGCCATACATATGTCTTGCAAGAAGGCTGGTGATACCAAGGATTCAGACGAAAAAGGTTTAGTTAGTGGTATCCTGCTTTGCAAAAAAGGCTTCAATACACATAAGAAATCAAATGACAAATCAGAGGGGAAAAAACCTAAGGTTCGGCAAAATGCCTATGTTTAAAAAGGTAGTGCAAGCTTTCGGTTTGCTGTATTGGTAGACGAGGATGAGATGGAACCAGTTGCCAATCCTCTATTTGAAGCAACAGACGGAAATGACAATGCCCCTCCAATTAAGAGCAAAGAAGCATATATTAACTCGGATGTGAGCTCCAAAGGCAATCCAAAGACTAAAAAGGGTAAAAAACAATGTGTTGTTAATGATAACAATGAAATACTTTGGCAAGTTCTAGTTGCTTCTCAAAAGGAAAAGGTTGATCCAATTGCTACTATTGTGAATGCTACTGCTCCTACTTTTGTGGTGGTGGATGCTTAAGCTGCTAATGAGATTATGGAGTGAAATGAACAAGAAAATTGCAACCCGAATACTATTTCTTCTATTGAATCCATCACTGACTAGGTATTCTTACAAACCTCTCATTTGTCTTAAGACAGTAATTTGGTTTTAGATATATTGGTAAGTCCAACCATTCAACATACAAAGTTACAAGACTTGCTACTCAACCTGAATATGTCTCTCCAATCTCTATTAGAGATAGGTTGATTAGTAGGGGAAATAAAGTGGCTATTAGCAAGTTTGGCAGTGGAAAGCCTTCGGATGGAAAATTTAAAAAATCAAAAGGCAACTCAAGCACTAGCTCTCCTGCTAAAAATAGTAGCAAGTTAGAGGAGGATCTTTGTCATTTTGATTTAGCAAATCTAGCAAAAGATAGGAGTGTAGGGCCGTTAGGGTCTTTAGTTGATAGAGGAAATGATAGCTCAATCTAGTCTTTGTTGTTTGTTCTTTTTTCCTTTTTTATCCTTTTATGGCAAACAAAATAATGGTTTGCAATTGCCAAGGGATTACTTCTCACAATAAGAGTGGTTATATTCGAGATATTGTTAAGCAGTATCATCTGAGTTATCTTGTTCTTTTAGAGACTCGTAATAGTGGTGCTAATGTAGATAAGATTATTAGGAGATTAAAGTTTCAATTTTCTTTCAGAGTTGAAGCTGATAGGTTTTCAAATGGTATTTGGGTTCTATAGAAAGATAAATTTTCAGTTGAGGTTATTTCCTTCAACTACCAAATTGTTAACATGTGGTTAAGCTTCCCTAGAGTGTCAAAATTCATGTTTTCTACTATTTATGCTAACCCCTATTTTATTTTCAGAAAAAAACTTTGGTAGGATCTATCTTATTTTGCTTGCTCCATTGATGGTCTTTAGCTTATTATGGGGGACTTTAATTCTTTTCTTTTGTCTAGTGAGAAAATTGGAGGGTCTAATCAGAGGAGCCGCCCTTGCCCTCTTTTTCAAAAATGGATGAAAGAATTTATGTTGATTGACTTGGGCTTCCAAGTACCTAAAATGACTTGGCAGCGTGGTTTGCTTTAGGAACATTTGGACAAGGGTGTGTCAAACTCAGTTTGGCATATGGCTTTTCAAAATGCTTCTATTATTCATTTGCCTTTATTGTTATCAGATCATTGCCCTATTGTGATGAATATCAATCATTTATCCAAGCCTTATGGGGCTGCTCCTTTTCACTTCTTAGCTCATTGTCTCCTTCACAAAGATTTTCATGTATTTGTTCAAGAGGCGTGGAATAATTCCAAGAACATTACGGATGATATGAATAAGTTTATTTAGAAGACTTCAATCTTGAATAAAGAGATGTTTTGGAATATCTTTGCCAAGAAAAGATAGGTCTTAGCTAGCTAGGCTTCAAGGGATTGAGAAAATCATTAGAAAGTAAATATTCAGACTTTCTCTTTCGACTTGAACGGGAGTTACGGCTTGAATATGAATCTCTTCTTCATCAAGAAGATCTCTTTTGGAGATAGAAATGCATATCTGATTGGATTACTTCTGGGGATCTTAACACTGCTATACCAAGCATAAAATTCATAAGGGGAAACAAAGGGTTGATCAGCTTCAACTTTCTGATAAAAGTTGGTGCTCAGAAAATGATGTTCTTCAGTAGCATGAAATTGAGATTTTCGGTACTCTTTACAAAGAAGAGTCTATAGTTGCTACCCCTTATTCCATCCGAAGTTTGTTTCCTTTATTGCCTGTTGATTATATTTCTGATATTATGAGACCGATGTCTGAAGAGGAGGTTCGGATAGCTTTGTTTGATATGAAACCCTTCAAGGGGCCGGTTCACGACGGTTTATATACATGATTTTTCTAATCTAGTTGGTGCTGGGTTAAAGAGTCCTTTATTCACTTTGTGCAATATTATCTGAATGGTGGGGATATTCATGAGGATTTATGCAAGGCAATCATAACCCTTATCCCGAAAAAGCATGAGCCAATCTCCATTAAGAATTTTCGGCCTATTAGCTTGTTACCAATGATTTATAAATTGTTAATGAAGGTGATTACTAATAGAATCAAACCGAGCCTGAGTTTATTGGTGGATGGGACTTAAGTCAGCTTTGTTCCTAACCATTAGATTATCAATAATATTGTCATTGTCCAAGAAATGGCCTATTCGATGTGCAAAAAGCAAGGTAAGAAGGGTTGTGTTATGATCAAAATTGATTTTGAAAAAGCGTATGATAGGATGCATTGGGATTTCATCTATGATACTCTTCTTGATGTCAGTTTCCCTCTTGAGCTTGTCCATGTCCTTCAAAAAAGTTGGATGAATAGCTCAATAAGTATTTTATTGAATGGTGTTCTGTCTGATGCCTTCAAGCCTTCTAGAAGGGTTCTTCAGGGAGACCCTTTATCTCCCTATCTATTTGTTCTATACATGGAGCGCCTGTCTTAGGGTATTAATACTGCAGTTGCCAAAGGTATCTAGAAACCTATTCAATTAGGAAGAAATGATGTTCTCCTTACCCATCTCTTCTTCGCTGATGATCTTATTATCTTTGCTGAAGCTTCAATGGGTTAGATTTCGATGGTTCAAAATGTTTTGGAACAGTTTTATGCGGCTTCAAGTCAAATAGTCAACAATGACAAAACTTCTTTTTATGCTTCAATGAATGCTAGTCCAAAAAGTATCACAAATATTGTTTCTATTTTAGGTTTCAAACATACTGAGAATCTTGGACATTATCTTGGAGTTCCTATTTTCTATGGTTGTTTAGGCAAGAATTATTTCAATTATCTTATGGAAAAGGTTCAGAAAAGGTTTAGTAGTTGGAAAGCCAAAACCCTTTCGCTAGCAGATCGAGTAACCTTGATTAATTCAGTGATTATGGCTATCCTAGCTTATGCTATACAAACTTGTGTGATTCCTAAGGCCACGTTTAGTAAAATTAATGCTCTATGTAGAAAGTTTCTTAAGGGTTCAGATGGCTCTAGTACTTAAACTCGTCTTATTAGTTGGGAGAAAGTTTGTCAACCCAAAAAGAACGATGGTTTAGGAGTCAAAAACCTTGTTTTTTTTAATCAGGCCTTTGTTGCTAAAATGATGTGGAGATTTTCTGTAGAGCCTAATTTTCTTTAGGTTTTAGTGCTTAAAGGCATATACTGCAAGAATAATTTCAGCTTTTTCCCCTTATTACACTTCACAAGATAGCTCCCTTTAGCGAGGAATGACCAGAGCTTGGCCTCTTATCAAAGATAACTCTAGCTGGTTGATTAGGGATGGATCTTCAGTTTCTTTTTGGTATTATAGTTGGATTGGTGGGACGACTCTAATTAATCATCTTACTAGAGCTATGCATATGGTCTCTAATAGTTGTGTTGTTAAAGATGTTGTGGTTAACAACAATTGGAATAAAGATTCTCTATGTGGTTTTTTACCCCATCACATTCTGGATATGTTGGATTTTGCTTGTATTCCTCACAATGATGCAGGCAAAGACATTTGGATTTGGGATTTGTCTTCGGATGAGAATTTCTCTATTGCTTCAACCTATGATTGTTTGCTTGGTTTGGGAGAGAATGATACAAGTGATATTTGGAACTTGGTTTGGCGTTGGTATAGTCCTTAACGAGTTAAACTTTTTTTTTATAATTGTGCATTCAAGGAAAAATTCTTACTAATGTTGAATGGGTTCAAAAACATATTGTAGCTAATGCTAATTGCTCAAAATGTAAAACAGGAGTGGAGAATATTGCTTATGTGCTGAGGGATTGTTTGGTGGCTAAGGTAGTGTGGTGTAAACTCCTCTATTCGGCTGTTCATAAAGTGTTTTTTGCTTTAGGTATTCAGTCTTGGTGGTCTGAGAATTTAAAAAAGAGATTCTCGGCTAGATCTAGTTTGAGTTGGGATACTGTGTTTGGGTTCACATGTTGGCTCATTTGGAAATGGCAGAATGACACTATTTTCAGTCAAAGACACACACCTGGTAGTATTAAAGCTAGTATTATCTTGAACTTTGTCAAACTTATATTGAAGTCTTTAAATCTCTGGGTCATATAGGAGAAGTTAGCCTTTGCGTCGTAGTATTACGGATGCGACAGCTAGTGGTGTGATGCAGGATTGTAATGGTAATTGGCTTAACGGGTTTTGAATCAAGTTGGGGCTTTGTTCGACTTTCAGAGTAGAGCTTTAAGGGCTTTTCTTAGGCTTACAACTGGCATGGGATAATGGTTGGCGCAAAATCATAGTTCAAATAGATAGCAAAAGTATTATTAATTTGCTTAGGTCTTCTCATCACACTGCTAATAGGCATTCAAATCTTATTGCACGTATCAATGCTCTACTTCAGCATGATTAGCAAGTTCATGTGTCTCATATTTTTAGAGAAGCAAACATGGTAGCAAATTCTCTTGCTAATTATGCTTTCTCTCAGGGTGACCTTTATGTTTGTCATGCTACCAAGGTTGTAAAAACCGGCCTGGTCAACGAACCGGAGAAGACAGCGGGTCATGGGTTTAAGGTTGAACCGGGGTTGAACCGGTCTATGTAATATTTTCATAAAATATAATATGTCTCATATATAATAAGTTAATAAAATATAATTTGTCTCATACATAATAAAAATAAAAACTCAAAATATATTCCATAAATAATATGTTTAAAAAGAGCAATGTCCATAATATAATTGTTGTCTAACCACATCCATAAATCCATAATTAATAATATGTTCAAAAAGATTAATGTCCATAATATAATTGTTACATAACCATATCCAAAATTAAAATTAAGCAAAAGATTTTATGGCTGAGTTTCATCACAATCTTCATCTCTTAAAAAAAATTGATTTGCAGAAGTTCCGCCTTCATCCACATTCAATCGAGGATAAATTGTTGCATCAGTAGGACCAAATGATTTCAAATCAATATCATCAAAATCTTGATATCTTAAATCATCTACTTCTCTTGCATCTACTTAATTTCACAATGACAATATAATATAGTCAAAATAAATAATATAAAATCATAACCAAGCAACAAAACTAACCTTGAATATGAGTGTCACTTTTTGAAACTGAAAGCCTCTATTTCATTTAAATCCAAATCAACAGGTGTGTCATCTTCCTCAATCCAAAATTCAGTCTTGTCAATGCATTCATAATCAATAGGATCATATCTCAATTTCTTTTTATGGAACCTAAATAATAGTGTTCAAGAATAAGATTACTCCTAGTATAAAAATAATAAGCAA
>CATIWF010005493.1:0-14938 GCA_949630135.1 Balakata baccata | reverse complement strand
TACCCAAAATTGCCGTCTCTGTTGCAAATTGGGCTGAATTGATCATTAACGAAATAGAAAAGCAGGAGATAGATTGATATGCAATGCACAAGAAATGGGCATACAATGTACATGATAATACATAAATTAATATCATTCTAATCCGTTTCAAACCATAACTTTTCTTCTACAGTTCTTGAGGTTGGAGATGGAGTCTTTGAGTTCTATCTACATCAGGTGATACGCACTTAGGAGGCGATGACTTCGACAAGGTAAGAACTTAGTCTTCTGATTCTCTTGTTTTCTTCTCAAGATCTTACTTGGTTCTTAGGTAAGTGTGATCTAACTATCCTTTAAACAGAGAATTGTGGACTGGCTTTCTGAAAACTTTAAGATAGAGGAGGGAATTGATCTTAGGAATGACAAACAAGCTCTTCAATGTCTAACAGAAGCTGCTGAGAAAGCAAAGATAGAGTTGTCATCTTTGAGTCAAACCAATATTAGGTTTGCTTGCAACTTAATTTCATGCCTCCTATTGATTGTGTCTTTCTCCTTTTTCATGCTACTGATAAACTAATGCTGTTTTTCTAGTTTACCTTTCCTTACTGCCACTGCAGACGGCCCTAAACACATTGATGTCGCTCTTACGAGAGCCACGTTTGAAGAGTTGTGCTCAGATTTGCTGGATAGGTATGCATTTTTTGAAGAGAAACATACAGAGTTTCATTGTGCTTTCAAGCTCAAAAGGTAATGTCTGCAGTCTATTACTTTTAAAGTCTACGAGCTCCAGTTCAAAATGCCTTGAGAGATGCAAATCTTTCACTCCAAAGTATAGATGAAGTGATCCTTGTTGGAGGTTCAACGCGTATTCCAGCTGTTCAGAATCTAGAAAGGACGAAGACTGGAAAAGAACCTAATGTAACAGTAAATCCTGATGAAGTTGTCGCACTCGGAGCTGCAGTTCAGGTTGTTTTATTTTCTGTTTTCATGTTCAAACATTAATGGCCTTAACTAATCGCATTGTTATCGTTTCAATCACAGGGTGCTGTTCTAGCCGGAGAAGTGAGTGGCATTGTGCTCCTAGATGTGACACCGCTCTCGTTGGGGTTGGAAACCGTTGGCGAGGTGATGACAAAGATAATCCCACAGAACACAACTGTACCAGTCTCCAAAACCGAGGTGTTCTCCACTGCTGCAGATGGGCAGACAAGTGTTGAGATAAATGTCTACCAAGGGGAGAGAGAATTTGTAAGAGACAATAAATTTCTTGGAAGCTTCCGTTTGGAAGGTATCCCACCTGCCCCACGAGGAGTTCCGAAGATCGAGGTGAAGTTTGATATAGATGCCAACGGAATCCTCTCTGTCTCGGCTATCGACAAGGGAACAGGAAAGAAGCAGGATATCACCATAACTGGAGCTAGCACTCTACCTAGCGACGAGGTATTCATCATCACTATCTGGTCAACCATTAGCTCAAAAAACAAAACTTCGTAACATGGGGAAAAAATGATGGTGAGGGAAGCAGAAAAATTTGCAAGGGAGGACAGAGAAGAGGGATGCCATTGACACTAGGAATCAAGGTGATTCTCTTATCTATCAGACAGAGAGGCAGCTGAAAGAGCTTGGCGAGAAAATACCCATCTCAGTGAAGGAGAAGGTGGCAGCTAAACTGAGAGACCTCAAGGATGCAATGTCAAGTGGGTCAAGCCAGGCCATTAAGGATGCAATTGCTGTCCTCAACCAAGAAGTAATGCAATTGGGGCAGTCCCTTTATGGTCAGCCTGGAGGGTCGGGGCAGTTAAAATCGAGTGGATTAGGGAATGATGGGGATGTCATTGATGCAGACTTTACTGAAACCTAGTAACCGGTTTCTATTTCACTTATATCTATTTCACTTGTATAATGTACAGGTGACATGTCCTCTGTGTATAATATATGTAACGTAATCTATAGTTCATTTAGAGTCTCTAATAGGAAGAATTGGAAAATGCAGATCTGTCTAGAATTTATGTCTTACGGGACGATGGCATTAAGTCATGTACGGCTCGAGTTTTGCGAACTAATGTCCAGCACAAGAAGTAAAATTTATAAACGTAATTCCTAATCCATGAGTCTCCTTGTCTCAGCCTCGCAGGTTAGGATATTGGATCAAGACTGAAGGGTGAGACTATATTATGATTGGCGTTAACTTATCACAAGATCGATAAGACTTCTCGCCGTAACTGGGGAGCAATGCGTATTCTATGCCAAAAACGTAAGGCAGCATTAACTTTATGAGGGTGAAGCGGGGTAGGAACGAGGAAGGGCAGAGACACAGAACACTGATGAAGTTGGTCATCTCCAGCATCACAAGCAATGTATTCACCAAAATCAACTGTTTCATTTAGTAAATTTTGATTCATGAATATTATAACAACACTGAGACATTGGACATGGTTGAGCTACCTAAGAGGCACTGTAAAGCAAGCATACCCAATGGGTCCTCAACACTGAAGATGAAACCAATGAATGAAAATCTAAATCATGAAGGCTACCTAGAGAGTTAGTTAACAATCTCTATGCCCGTCCAAGGAGTGCCTGCATGAAATTGAAGCGCAACATCTCCAACAACCTGTAATTATGTAATCAGCATTTAGCAGAGGAAAACAAGCCAAGCTATGCAGGAACAATCTATTGTAGGACAATGATGACTCACAACATCGAATGCCAAAAATAAACCAGATTATTCATTATCACATTATAAGGAAGATCTTTCAAGATTCATACCTTAGCCATGGATCTGTAAGAATGTTCCGTTACCCCTGCAACATGAGGAGTGATTAAAACATTATCAAACTTCAGAATAGGATCATCAGGATCAAATGGCTCAGTCCAAGCAACATCAATGCCCAAGCCTCCCAAGTGGCCAGATTTAAGGTGATGCGCAACAGCCTCATAATCTAGGAGACCCCCTCGAGCAACATTTACCAAAAGCGCACCCTAATACATGACATGAAAAGTATATTAAATAACTAGATGCAAGTATAATAAGGTTATCTACATGTACCCATCATGAAACCAACAAAATTGCTCATTCAAAATGGTAAAACATATCAAGAAACTTCAATTGTATCATAATAATTTAATGCAAGTCACATCCTTTATTGCAATAGCAATTTTAATGTTCTTGGTAATAACAATTCTAATTTTACTATCTTAAAAGTTAATGGGCACCCTCCACCCCTGCCCCAAATTGATATCTTCATAATAAATACACATTTTATTTAGGACAGTACTTCTGCCAATTTCTTCTTTCATCCAATTTTTCCATGATTCTAAACAGGAAACATTATGGGAATTCATATTTATCAAGAGTTTTAGGGTATAGGCCGTATAGGATACAGAACAACATGATCTGTACTACTTGTGATCAGTTGAGTGAATCTTTTTATGCAATTCCAATGCATGCAAAGTATTATTCTACCAGGTCTTTCTAGACAAATCTAGAGCAATTCTAGAGCTATAACATGCAACTCCATTTGTGAGCCTCCGCACTAGGCAACTCTATTTTTGGCATCCTCAGAATTTTTCAAGCACAAAAGCCAAGAAGATTTTTAAATTACAGCAATGGAGCTTATGAATGATGAAATCCTAATGTGATAATAAAGTAGCTCTCTTAAGAATGTGGCCTAGAAATTGACATTTGAGCACCAAGTTAAAAAGATTAAAAAAGCAAAACAAAACCACATAGTAATTCTTATATGAGTTTCAGGAAGATATTGCAATGACTCATTGAAGACTAAAGTACAAGTTGTCATAATGTCATCCTAAAACTTCGTAAAACATTCATGGAATGGATTGGTTACCTCTAACATATGTGAGCATTCTAATGATGGCATATTTGATTTTAACCGCTAATTTCCAAACTGTGTACAAGAAACTCAATATTGTGTGCTCATATGAAATTATCAAGAATTAAAAGAATTATTGTCATTGAACTTAGTCCTAATGTTGCTGAGCAAAAATAAAATAAAATAAAACAAAAAACACAAATTAATGGGAGTCCCTGTAGCAGCAAAAGCAGATTGATTGCCCATTCACTATTATTGAAACTTCATTTTAGGCATATTAGCTGACTGAGACTTGCCACCGTGATATTAAAGAAATCTAGAAAGCAACTTATCTAGATTTTCCAACATCTAAACCAAATAGTCACCTCAACTAAGCCCTAATCTTAAACATCTAACCAAATGCATAAAAGAAATAACGAAGATTAAAAGTAAAATTATCAGGTGACCTCATTGCAACAGACATTCGCCCTTCATTGTTGCAAGTTGCAACAATAAGAAAATGTTTCAATAAAAACTAGTCTTCCACATCCACATCTGTTTGTACATTTGCATGCAAACGTTGCACCAAACTGATCCAAGAACACAAATTTCTAAGAAAGTCGTGATCATAGATAGTGCACTAGCTAAATCAACTATTCTGAATAGCATCAAGGAAATTGACTCCCATTCCATTCCACTACCTTTATCAAAGTAATCTACTGACTAAATCATTTAACTCAAGGTAACCCTACATATTTCTTTGTGGATTTTGCACCTTTTGGAAAAGCATACAAATTTTAGAGCACAGAAGAGTCACCGCTACAAGCAAAAAGGACAAATAAGTAGCTCATAGAAAACAAACCTTTCTCATTGAAGAGATGAATGAATTGTTTACAATACCTGCCTGAGAGTTAAAATATAAAAGATAATGGGTTAGGTAATGAATCTTTTAGCACATATAGAAAGAACAATAACAGAGTACGAAGGCAAATAAGTTTTTTTCAGTAATATGTCCTGTAACTAACATCATAACTTTCAAAAATCAATACTTCACTCAACAAGTGCATCTTCTTTTTCTGGAAGGCATCTATGCCTATAAAGAGCTTTATGATATGAGAGTTCTTTTTTCTTTACTTTTCTCAATACAAAAGACCATACTACAAATGATGAAATGGACAACACTTCTAGTAGGATGTTGACTTTGTCAATTAAATTAAGTGGGTTTTAATGAGGTTTTCAACTTATTAGGTGAAGAAGGCGTTTATATGTATAAGTAAACACTATTTTTAACCGATAAGGTCAAGAAGGTGTCTTTATGAACTAGTACACACTACTTTAAAAAGAGAGTGGAATAAGAACATATGACACCAGCACCACATTCACATCTCTCTTGCCACATTTTTTTTTTTTTAATTTTTAGCTATAAATTGACATAATAATCAGCTCAAATTAAATCTAACATGTAACATTGCATTTGAACCACACACTGATAAAACATCCTTAATATATTCAATCTCACTGTAAAGCTTTCTAGATGGACCCTATTTATCTATCCACTTGTACACAAACACAGAGATAAAAGATAGATTGGCAAAACTAAGACCACTGTCAATAAGAATAAGCGAAATGCAATGAGGTCTTTTACCAGTAAGTCTAAGGAGGTTTTTCAAGGGACAAGTAAAACGATTATATATGTTGTTGCCATGCACTCAACACAAAAAAGGTTTTATCCATAATAGGGCAGCCAATAGGATGGTGCACCAATAGGATAACAGCAGCAACTGAAAGTAAGAAAGGAAAAAGACTCTTACTGTCTCTTTGTTCATACTCAAGCAGCAAACTACTATATCTGCTTCGCCAGCAAACTCATAAATATCTTCATGACTGCCCTTCTCATCAACCATATCATCAATGACATGATTCTGAACGTTAAGCCCTGAAGATATGAGAGAGTTTAATGAATAACCTTCAGGAATGGATGTTAATGTTACAGTGAATAGTTAAATACCATTTAGTTGATGAGAAATACGTAAATGTGATCTCCAACTCCTTTTGGTGGCAATAATTTTTACACCAAATGGTCGCAAGCGTTTTGCCAACTCGATCCCTATGTTTCCAAACCCCAAAATGAACACCTGCACATGAAGATGATTGTTATATCTTAAATAACAAACAAGATATGGAATAGTCAAGAATTATTTGAATAAAAAACGAATATCAACAATCAATTCATTTTGGTAAGACAATGATTCTGATATAGTAACTAAACTGTAATTGGATGTCCTTATCCCTTATTACATATTATATTACCAGCTTTTCTGTCACCTCCCATCCAAAACAGAGGGGCAGAGAAACAGAGGGAGATATTCATCAGATTGTAGTAACTAAATTCTCCCTTTCTCTCAAACTTACACAAAGGCAAAACTACTGTATAGCTCAAAATTTGATACAATGCTTTTCTTTTTGTTATTAGAGAAGGTACCCAACCCAACTGAGCTAAATTAATTTGGATTTGCAGATATTCTATACCAATAAGGAGACGAACTTCTTCATTTGGATTTGGATTTGGATTTGGAGCTGTAATTTAGAGTCTCATAGTAAAATTTTTATATATCGGCTTCCCAATTATAAGGTTACTCAAATTCTAAGCACTATGATGTGTCAGGGACTGTATATTACCTAACATATTTACCGACATTCACACCATTATCAAGAATCATACAAGAAACAAACTCCATCAGTGAATATATATGGAAATGCTTAAGAGCATAAAACTAAAGGACTGTTTCATAAAAAATGTACGAAAATTTATGCTTACTCTCTTGCCAAGTAGTGTTTCACCAATTGGTTCTCCTAGCTTCTTCTGCTTTACAGAGACTTGAAGTTCATTCTGTAACCACAACACAAGTTAGCACAACAATGTAAGAAGTTGCTAATAGAAATTAAGGAAAAAGTGAAACTCAATAATGATAGCATCCTGAAATGCAGTATCTGATAACATTGACACAGTGCATAGATGGACTAGGACAGAAGACAACTCATAAAATCTAGTCATGGCAAAACAGCAATAGACAACTATCTGGACAAACCTGCAGTTTACAACCATCGAAATGATGAACATGTCACCACCTAGTAGGATGAATCCATGATGTTGACATGAAGAAACATGATGATATGGGCAGGGAGAAACAGAATTATAGATGATCAAACCACATTTTCATCCTAACTAATCTTTATTAATGCCAGAACCTTGAGAGCAACAATTTTCTGTCAGCTTGTGGAAATTTGAGTAAAAACAAAGGCAATGGTTCAAACATTAATAATAAAATCACAATAAGGGAGAATCAGGGTTGAACATCAGCTTCCAATATAGTTTATCAGAAGAATTGATGATTTTGCAGAAGTACCCTGCAAAACATGTTGATAATGTCTGGGAACAATAGAAATGTATCAATCTACAAAGTAGATAAAAAAAAATAGAAAATTACATGCTGAAAAATCACATTTCAGTGCCAAGAATCAGATGCATAAATTATGCATGTCCAATAAAACATTATTTCTTTTCCATTTTCTGTCAATTGACATAGAAGAATGTCCATTTGTTTAAAAGTTCAAAAGAAGTCACGTGTGTGCCTTACTTCCCAATAATGGAACCCAAAGGTTTACTCTTTTCAAGATTAAACAAATCAACCTGCTTCCGGAGAAGGCCCAACATTAGATATATAGCCATTTCAGCACAAGATACTGCATTTCCGGTCATATCACCAGGAATTCTAGCAACTTTGATTCCACACCTTGTAGCAGCTTCAATATCAATACCTTTTTATACAGAGTTTTAAGGAAAGAAATCAAGTTCATTAACAAAGAGAAAATAGCAAACTAACGAACACATATCAACCAAAAGCTGAACAATATCACCTGAAAGTGACAAAGTAACAAATACCTTCAAGACCAACACCAAATTGCATTATAAGCTTCATCTGGGTAGCACGAGAGATGATACTAGAATCAATCCGCATAGTTTTGGAAACACAAATGTGGTAATTCTCTATAACATCAGCCACATCACTAAGGGGAACAACATCAACCTACAACAAGTTGCAATTCAACAGCTCAATATATGCAATTCTCAATCATTGAAGCCTCTTTTCCTAGAAAAGTAAAAACTACCTGGATAAAAGGATAGTCTTTCAAGTATTCTATGGTGTAATTATGGGAAGCAGGGAAATATCCCCCACAAAATAGAACGCGACTAATTTTCTTGTCACTGTCTCCTGCCATTTACACACTAATTCACATATCTGCAGCAGATTATAATGGAATTAACAATTTACATTGCCAAGTAATTACCTTCAAAGAAAAAGCAAAAGCAGAAAGGAGACAGTTCAATAGAAAGCTAAAGAGTGTATTCCGCTTACCAGAGTCCAGAGGAGAGAAATTGAAGAAAGCAAGCAGCGATACTGTGCCTTGACTAGGGCTCTATTCTTCTTTTTCTTTTTCCTCGCTGAATCTCTGATTAAAAAAAAAAAACCTAAATTGCACTAACTATGGTCTTTTGAAAACAGATCCGTGGGATTAAATTAAAATAATCATTTCCAGTTATATTGGCCACTTAAATTATCAAATAATTTAAACAAATCATAAGCGGTATCTAACAACACATCATGACCTCCAATTAACAGAAAAATTAGTAGTTTGACTACCAACCTTTTCATAAACAATTTCTGTGCAATTTATCATTTCACCATTCTATACTTCACTCGGTTTAGAGTATGGACAATGTGTCAACTTCTGCTAGAGTGACTACATCACACATAGTCCAAGTGATGTTAGATCTTGTCATTGATACTCATTACTCTATTAGACATGTCATTGAAGACCATCTTCAGGATGTTTCCACTCTAGTTAGAGATTCCTGAGTAATGATCTCGATAAGAAGCCGTGTGAGTATACTCTTCCTCTATCAAGAGCGGTGAATACTCTATTAGTTACTCAATTACCTTCGAATACTTCAAACTGTACCCAATCACCACCCTATAAGCGACCTTTATAAGGCAACAAGGAATAGAGTCAAAACACAGAATCAGTATCCAAGATATCTTTGAGTACCTCAAGTCTAAGGATACTTGTCTCATTGTTATAATGAGACTATCATTGAAATTTGAATAGATAATACATCTGATCGTCTCATAGCAGGTCATCCAATGTACTTGACTACTTTTAGCAAGCATCCACATGTTAACTTTGAACATCTCATGTTCACAACTTATAAGATCTATTGTTTGATCCAATCAAGTAGTATAACATGTGTTAGTCTATCCGGATCAACAATATCATATCTTATTGATCCTATGACTAGGGATAATTTAGATACTAACATAATTACATATGATAGGAATCTCATTATCATGATCTCATCATAATTTCCTTTATGCTACGTTTCATATCATGGACTTTCATTAATCAGTTTAAGATATATATATCAATTCATATGCAAATGAATACTCATATAATGAAATAATGTCTTTATGAATGTGTACACTAAGTGTCTGAGGCAATTGTCTTTTGGGCATATCTCTAACAATCTCCCACTTGCACTAAAGCCAATCACTATTGTACATTACACTATATGCGAATATATGACTATCATATTCCTTTTTGGTGCTTTTGTTTAGTGACTCTATCAAATATTTTCTGATCAGTGGGAACTCTTTCTCTCCTTACATCACATCTATCATTGATTTCTAAAATCAATTGATAAGATTGAGTACTTATTTAGACCTTTTGATGAGACAATGATTCCTTTGCATATTCAGTGATTCTATTGTTGTTCCAATCATATTAGAATTACAATACTAAGAATTACTTCTAACTTGTGATGAATTCTCTTTTCCAAACAGCTTCATCAGCTGCCTTGGAAGCTGTAATGTACTTTCAGTTGTGGAATCATCAGTCATCATCTGTTTGGAACTTTTCCAATTGAATAGATAACTATTTAATGTGAATACATAGCATGACTAAGATTCTAAGTTATCCTTGTCAAATTGGATGCTGGCATTTATAATCCCGTTTATCTTAAGTTTATTATCTCCTTAAACTAAGAATACATCTTCAATCATTCTCAAGTATTTAAGGATGTTCTTGATGGTCACCCATAATCCCTTGATGGGATCATATTGATATCCACTCATGACACTCATATCATGATATCCATTCGACCTAGTACACAGCATAATATATAATGAATCCAATAGACCAAGCTTATAGAATATCATCCATGCTAGTCTATTTATCTTATGTCTTTGGATATAAAGACTTAGAGAGGGTAATCCTATCGATCATAGGAATAGATCCTCTCATAGACTACTTAATGTTAACCACTTTAGCAGCTTAGCTATGTAGACTAAGAAAGAATGAGTAACCTCTTAGATCTATCTCCATAGATCTTAATCCTCTTTTGGCATGTTACTTTTAAAATCCTTCTTGAAGAATTATTTTAGAGTAACAAATTGACTAACTTAGAAATGAGAGATCATTTTCTACTAATACTATGTCTTCCACATACTTCACTAGGAACAATCCTACTAATATTCTTGAAAACACATGAACCATTCACATATTGTGAGAAAACAAACTCTTTGATTATCTTATCAATTTAAATGTTTCAACTCCCGGATGTTTGCATTAATCCATCAATGGATTTTTTTAATTTGTATCTTGTTTCATCATCATTAGATATGAATCTCTTAGGTTGTGTCATGTACACATCTTAAGTTAGATTTCCAAAATTAAACATGTCATCATATCTATTTGCAAAATCTCATCATAATAAGTAGCAATGACTAGGAGTAACATAATAGATTTAAGCATAGTATATGAAGTAAAAAGTCTTGTCAAAGCCAACATTTATCTTTAATATCTTTTAACTACCAACTCTAGCTTTATAGGCAAGTATATTACCTTCCATGTCGGTCTTCTTCTTGAAGACCCGCTTGCACCCAATGGGGTTTTGTCCTATTAAGTGGGTTAACCAAAGTCCATCCTTAGTTTACAGTCATGGAATCTATATCGACTTAGGGCTTATGGCCATTAGTCATATTCTGAACTCTTCAGAGTCTCTTTCTCTATCAATTTCCTTTTTGTTTCTTCATCTTCCTCTATGGGTTTTCCTATTATGGCCTTTTCTTTATAGTTTGGCCAATTTTTGTTGCTTTCCTCATTATCAAGTTCTCTATTTCCTTGCCTTATTTTCTGTTTGGTAACCTTTTCTGTTGGAATCGAACATTTTTTTTCTTTTTTCTTGCATGATTTATTTGGGTTTTAGTTTTTGTTCCTTTTTCTTTTTTATTTTTGCCCCTCCCTTCTATCAATGTCTGATATGGGAAGTGATAACAAAGTGATAGATTATAATGGAGGGGTGGATTCTGAGAGTGACTCTAAGCCCTTTGTTATAGGAAAAAATGTGGTGGAAAATGCCATACTAATCTCTAATGAAGAAACTAAAGACATGCCTATAGTATATCGAAAACGTTCTAGAGAGGGTAACCCTTTGGCTTCTGAAGTGTTTGATGAAATGCCTCTGCCTCAGTTATTAGGCTTACTCTCAAGCCAGGCATCTCCTGTTATTGCTAGCGTTGATACCCTCATCCCTAAAGCTACTACCTCAACCAGGACTGAAATTGAACCTTAGATTGTTGCCTGACTACCACTTGCGGTACCTGATGGTAGATTGTGGTTGGTAGATTTTAAGATGTTGAAGATTAAGGATCGACATCTCCCAAACATCATGCACCTATATAGGATTCCTTCTTTCTATCTCTTTACTTCTGCTGGTGACCTAGGTATCACTACCATAGATAATGGTAAGATAGGGGTGGGTATATAAGGAGCATCTAAAGTTGGGTCTTTATTTCCCCCTCCATAATTTTGTTAAAAAGGTCTTAGATCTCTATTACATCCTTATAAGTCAACTAACCCATAACAATTGACTACTGATCACTGTAGGCATGACCGCCTATAAGGCTTTGATGTAAAGGAGAAAGAGAGTAATGGTGCTAAGGCTCTCTTGAATGAGCTCAAAGATGAGAAGGCAGGCCTAGAGAAATCCCTGCAAAATAAAGATGAAAAAAATAGAGATTAGAGATGACTGCGCAAGAAAGAGAATTGAAGAAGCTAATAGCTAAGAAGGAAGTAGCCATCTCTTCTTTGGAACCCATGTCAAAGAGCTTGAAACCCAACTTCAATCTTCGGAAAAAGAGAGCAAAGCTTTAAAAAAAAGTTGAGAGAAAACATCTAGTCATGAACAAGAGGTCGCATGCCTCAATTAAAAGATTGAATCCACCCTGCTTCAATTTATTGATATGCAATATGAAGCTCAAAAGGTAGTGATTGCTTAAACACAGAAGACGTTTCCTTCACTTAAGTTGAGTTTCTTAAAGGATTCAGAGGATGATGCTGATGAAGGAATTGCCGATAAGGATCCTAAGAACCCTAAGTGTACTGTAAGAGGCTTTGATCCCCCTCCTATTAGCGAGAATGATTGGCTTTGTATTTTTTGGCTTTATACTTACCCAAAATTTTGTTGTCTTTTATTATTCTGGCTTTTGAACTCAATGTACTTGTTTACTTTTATATGGATTGAACCATTGATCTTATCTATTTTCCTAAGGATGAATGTATATTTGATCGCATCTCGTAGGTAATCCATATGATTTCAATTTGACTTATTCAACTGATATAACTGTGGATTTAAAGTAGGTGACCATTTATGTTGGTCCATTGACCATTTAGCCTGAGTCATTTTATTATGTCAATCCATTTGATATGAATCAATTCATTATGTAGATACATTTAGTGTGGATCATTATATTATAGTGATCCATTTTATACAGATTATTTATTTATGCTGATCCATTTAGTATAGATCTTGATCGTTTGTCTATTTCAATTCGTTTAGTTGGATTCTTTTAAGCGAAAATATCTACTATATATGCTATGATTATCCATTTTGTATAGAGCAATCGACTAGGCTGACTTTATTTTTGTTGATCCATTTAATACGGATCAACTTAGGCATTTTAAACTAATGAATCTTGCGATGCAGATCCCCTAAGTAAGGATCAAGTATCTCTATCTTGTGTTTGCCTATCATGGTTCATAAGCTTTTTATTGATTAAAAAAGTATAACAAGATAAAAGATAATTCATTGATATTAGGGAATTGCGACTTACATGATATTCGTCTAATGATAATATTTCTTCAAATTTCTGGCATTTAAAGTACGAGGAAGCATTTTTCCTATGTTGTTAATGTTGGGTTTTAACATGTATCGCATACATCAAGCACAGCAGAAAATTAAAAAAATTTAAACCAGAACCCATTGAATTGCCTTATGCTATCAAAATTGATAAAACCGTTCTAAGGGTTTGAAGATGATCACCTTTTGTTCTTCGGATTGTTCCTTCAATTTCTCCTTGTTGGGTTGTTGCAAACCTAAGCAATCCAAGTGTAGGACTGCCTCTAACAGTAATCCACGTGAAGATAGAAGAAGGAAACCTTAAAGGTGATGACTTGATTGAGCACTATTTGCTAGCATAGTGTACAATCTTATGGAGAGAAGAAATAGAGAATCAAACCCTTAGATTTTGTAAATGGCAGCCTCCCTTATCAATTTTGAATAAGAAATGAGGTTTATATATGATTTCCAAAAGTGCCCCAGTGTTTGGAATCCAACTCCAACTAGGCAAATCATTATTTAACTTTCAAACATAACATAACATAATATATTACTTTATATTAAATTCAAGTATTTCTAATTATAAATTTAAGACTAATTATACATATTATTACAAATTCATTATATTTATACATATGCATTCATTCTCTTAAAACTAAGATAATATACTTTCATGCTCATATGAAATGCAAAGAGGGAGAGAGTAGGGAGACTTGGCTAATGACCTTTGTTCCATGATTTCTAATGTGCACCTCAAGATGAGCTATCACTTTTTCTACTTAAAAAGTAATATAATTTGATGAGTTGCGACTCAGTGAAAGTAATTATCTAATATTTTCTGAAGTACCAATCAATACACAATAATAATTAATAATAATCATTTAATATTCCACTCCACTCATCAATTTCATATGAATAAAAATATTATTAAATCATATAAACACTGTCGTTTTCTTTTTGTTATGACCAGACTAAACGAACATTATCTCAAGTTTCTATGTGAACATTTGTCATGTGAATATTTGCATTTACTGGCTAGCTTGACCATTTGTATCATTTGCACATTTGTTAGATCATTGACCTTTTCTTTTGCATTTGAACATTTGATTAGGTCATAGGCCTCTTCTTTTGTTTTATAATACCATTTAGTAAGTCACAATACCTTTTTAAGTTCATATGTAATGTAATAATTCATTGATCAACCTTTGCATTTTTATCATCCTTTGCACAACAATTGAGCTATCACGTTATATGAAATAGACAAATATATTTAATATAAACATGCCATAAACATATACACAAGTAGACAAATAAATTTAATACAATCATATCACAAATATGTTTACAAATTATTCAGTATCTCATACCATAACAACATCATAGCAATCATATTATTCATATAACAAGTCAAATCATATTGCAGATAGCAAGCAACATTCATTATGTACTAGAGAAATCACTTGATAATTAAACTCACCTCTGCTCGATATTCAATTTCTAATTTACTCTTTATCTCCTCCTTGTAGATCTCCAATTTGTTTTGAATATAATTGAAAGTATAATCGATCAATTTATAGCTAAATAGACTTATTATAATTAAAACAAATTGATATGTATGCTTTTAACAACTAACTAGGATTTCCTTTGAAATGACAGTGTGACTTTTAGGGACCTATCAACTTATATCTTTTTCTATACTTGTCCAATTTATATTATTTTTTATTTCTAATAAAGCTAATGTATAATTTTATAACATTTTAAAATTTTTATAGCATTGTACAATTTTTTGTGTCATTTCAAATAGTGTTCTATTTTTTGCCCTAAGGCAGTTGGGAGTTATCAAATTTTAAAATTCATAACTTACAAAGTGTAGGTTATATCATAATGAAACTTTTTAGGAACTTCGACAAGCCAA
>CATIWF010005468.1:0-10392 GCA_949630135.1 Balakata baccata | reverse complement strand
CATTTTACTCATTCTTTACATCTCCAATACGTGCGACCCATTAGGATATCATTGAGTACCTCAAGTCTAAGGATACATGCACCATTGCTATGATGAGACTATCATTGACATTTGAATAGATAATCCATATGATTGTCTCATTGCAGGTCATCCAATGTACTTAACTACTCTTAGCAAACATCCACATGTTAACTTTGAACATCTCATGCTCATAGCTTATGAGATCTACTACTTGATCCAATCAAGAAGTATAACATGTGCTAGTCTATCCGAATATTAGTATCTAAATTATCCCTAGTCATATGATTAACAAGACGGGACATTGTTGATTCGGATAGATAAGCACATGTTATATTCCTTGATTAGATCAAGCAGTAGATCTCATAAGCTGTGAGCATGAGATGTTCAACGTTAACATGTGGATGCATGCTAAGAGTAGTTAAGTATATTGGATGACCTGCTATGAGACAATCATATGGATTATCTATTCAAATGTTAATGATTGTCTCATCATAGCAATGGTGCATGTATCCTTAGACTTGAGGTACTCAAGGATATCTTGGATAGTGATTTTATGCTTTCACTCCATTCCTTGCTGCCTCATAAAGGTCACTTATAGGTTGGTGATTGAGTGCAGTTTGAGGTATTTGAAGGTAATTGGGTAGCCAATAGAGGATTCACCGCTCCTAATAGAGGGAGAGTATACCCACGGCCTCTTATTGGTATCATTACTCGGGAATCTCTAGCTAGAGTGGAACTATCATGAAGATGGTCTTCAGTGATATGTCTAATTGAGTAATAAGTCTCAGTGACAAGATCTAAAATCACTTGGGCTAGGTGTGACATAGTCTGTCTAGTGGGAGCTGACATATAGTCCATGCTCTGAACCGTGTGGGGTATAGAATGGTGAAAGGACGAGTTGCACATATTGTTGTATATGGAAAGTTTCATAGTCAAACCACTGACTTTCTTGTCACTTGGGGATCATGATGTGTTGCTAGATACCGCTCATGATTTGCTTAAATTATTTGATAATTTAAGTGGCTAACATAACCAGGAACCTAACGGGTCACACGCTTTGGAGATGTAAAGAATGATCAAAATGGCTTAGGATGAGATCCAAAATATGAGAAAATTATTTTAAGTCGGTTCGCGATAAGATTGAGGGGAAAAATCGCTTAAGGGGTTGACGGGCCCGTGCGGGCCCATTGGCCTAGCAGGCCTGCCGATTGGCCTGCCAGGCAGGCCAGCTGGGCTTGCCTAGTAGGCCCCGCAGCAGCTGCCAATCACCCTATAAATTGGCCAAAATGGCCATGGCACTATTCATGCCTCTTCAAATTCTTCTCTCATTTTGGATCTACTTTTCTGAATTTTTTTGGGATCTAAAAAACCCCAAAAGACAAAATAGACAAGAAAAAATTTTAGGGAGAAGAAAATTTTTTGGAGACAACAAGAAAATTAAAGAGTTTAATTTTCTTCTCATATAAACATACACCATTGCTAGCACTTTGAGGTATGTTCGAGCCATCTCCCTAGTGGTTTCATCCTCTCATCTTTGCGTGGATATTGTTATAGACAATCCAAGATTGGATTGTTGTGGTTTGCTACAACCCAACAAGGTGAGAAGTTGAAGAAAAATCCAGAAATTATAAAAGTATAAATTCTGAATTTTTTTTTTTTGGTTAAATTAGTTTTAATTGGCACATGTATAATCCTTTGATTCGGGTTTTGAAAATTTTTATTTTCCGCTGTGTTATATATATGTGATACATGCTGAAAACCCTTCATAAACCCTTGGCGGGATCATGTTGATATCCACTCATAACGCTCATAGCATGATATCCATTGGACCTAGTACATAGCATAGTACAAAATGAATCCAATAGCCTAGTCTTATGGAATCTCATCCATGCTAGTCGATTTGTCTTTTGTCTCGATTTGTCTTTTGTCTTTGGACATAAAGACTTAGAAAGGGTAATCTTATCGATCATAGGAATAGATCCTCTCATAGACTACTTTATGCTAACCACTTTAGTATCTTAGCTATGTAGACTAAGAAAGAATGAGTAATCTCTTATATCTATCTCTATAGATCTTAATCCCCTTTTGATAGCTTAATTTTAAAATCCTTCTTGGAGAATTATTGTAGAGTAACAAATTGACTAACATAGAAATGAGAAATAATTTCCTACTAATAGTATGTCTTCCACATACTTCATAAGGAACAAAATGGCACTTCCACTAACCTTCTTGAAAACACATGAATCATTCCAATATTGTGAAAAAATAAACTCTTTGATTATCTCATCAATTTAGATGTTTCAACTCTTAGATGTTTGCACTAATGCATCAATGGATTTTGCAATTTGTATCCTATTTCGCCATCATTAGATATGAATCTCTTAGGTTGTGATATACACATCTTAAGTCAAATTTTCATAATGAAACCTGTTTCATATCCATTTGCAAAATCTCATCATAATAAGTAGCAATGACTAGGAGTAACACGATGAATTTAAGCATAGTATATGAAGTAAACAGTCTTGTCAAAGCAAACCGTTATCTTTAACGATGTCTTTTAACTACCAACTCTAGCTTTATAGGCAACTACATTACCTTCCATATCGGTCTTTTCTCGAAAACCCGCTTGCACCCAATGGGGTTTTGTCCCATTAGGTGGGTTAACCAAAGCCCATACTTGGTTTATAGACATGGAATCCAAATCTGACCAATGGCTTATAGTCATTAGTCATATTCTGAACTCTTCAGAGTCTCTTCATAAGTAGTAGGCTCATCATCCTCTATGAGCAATACAACCTTTTGTTCAATTATAAGAGATCAATTTCTCTTAAGAACAGCCTGTATCCTACTTTACTTATGAAGCTCTTATGTTTCATAAGGTCTTACTATTACTTCATCTATATGAATTTAATATTTGGGCTTTGTCAGTTGATTTGTGTCTGATTGAATATATATTTGAACTTCATTAACTTCATTCTTGCTCCCACTATCTTATTGCAGAAGAAACTCTATTCTTGGAAGATAGCATTGTTTGAAATAAACACCTTTTGCTTCAAATAGTGGTAAAACTGATAACCAAATGACTCTCATTAGTTATCTCACGTACAAACATTAGGTTAGATTGAGCTTTTAACTAATCCAACATTATCTACTTCTCTTAAGCAGGATAATCCTAAACTTTCTTTTATGAAACAATAGATTTTATGTTATTTCATATCTTATATGGAACAACACCAACTGACTGATAAGGTATTATATTTATCACATAAACATAATCTCATGTGCGTGACCATAAAAGGAACTTTAAGAAATTTTAAAAGCTTATATGTACCTCACAATGTCTAACAAGGTTTGGCTACTCCTTTTAGCCATATCATTATGCTATGCCATATAAGATATGGTTCATTTCGATAAATTCTTATTATCTCTTATGTGACATTGAAAAATTTAGTTTAAGTATTATTTCACTTTGATCTGATTTAAGTGTCTTAATACTTTTAATGAATTGTTCCTCTATTTTATTTTTGAATTCTTTGAACATTTCAAATGTTTCAAATTTGTATCACACCTTATACAAATACCCGAATTATGAGCGATCATAATTAAGGTAATGAAGTAGCCAAAACCATTTATGGTATGCATGAACATTAGTCTACATACATATATATGTACAAGATCTATGAGTCGTTTTGCATGTTCATCATGTTTCACTAAAAAGTGATTTTGTTAACTTGCTTAGCAAATGAGATTCACATGTGTCATATGATTCATAATCAAATGATCCGAAGTTACTATAATTCACCATGTGATTCTCTTTTATATGCCCGAGTTGACAATGCCATAATTTATGGTTTTAGGTCATGAACCCTTTAAATTTAATATTAGGGATAGAATCAAGCACTTCAAAATCATAAACTCTATTGCATAATGTTTTAGTTTCATAAGGAATATCATTTGACCACACAGAACAACAATTGTTCTTAATAGTCAAATGAAGAACTTTTGTTTAACTACTAAACAAAATTATATTCTTTATTCATAAACTAAAACAAAATTACAATTGTTTAAACCTTTAAACAAGCTCACTAGAGAGTGTTGAAACTTAAGCCTTTATAGCTATTGCAGCAACTATTGCTATATGGCCAATGTGCACAGTTTTGACTCTCCATAAGCTTTTTATTGTTTCTTTGGCTTTGCATATGTGAGACCTACATGCAGTATTTAATACCCATGTGTTATTATAAGACACAATGTTATCCTTCTATTAAATTTACTTGAAGTATAAGGTGCATCTATATGCCTTCTCTTCTACTTCTAGAAAAACTCAAAATAAGTTTTGTTATTCCATTTCCCTTTTTCAACTCTTGCTATAATGGAAGTACCTTTTAAGATGTCTCTCTACTTTTTCCTTTATCTATAATGCACGTTACATTTTAGATCTCCCTTCTATCATCTTGGAGTGGTTGAGGAATTTAGATATCTCATATCACTCAATGTGAGCTTGCTCATTGACCATCTCTCTAAGATGATACATAATGGTTTTGCATCCATTTCCATGATGCTTTTGAAGCTTGAACAACTTAGGACCAATCCATTGTTATCCAAGTACTTTTTATATGCAAATTGTTCGTAATACTTTACATCTCAAGCATTAAGGGAAGGAAAATAGTTATTCCGAGACTTTGGCAAGCCTTTGGATTTGAGAACCATTCTCAAATTTATGCTAGCCAAGGAAGTTTAGGAAAGTCAAAATGTATGACTCATGATTATGCTTTGATTCACATTGAATGATATGATTCTAACAACTTAGATGTAAATATCGAGATGTAGAGGTGTGTACATGAATGAATACATGATATTAGGTCTTTAATAAAATGCATTATGACTCCCACTATTTTATTATGAGTTTATAGCTGTGACTATAAACCCGTGAGAACCTATATGGAAGTTCTCCTAGTGGATTGATATCTAATTTCCTAAGAATGACCTTGAGGCAACTGAACAAACCATCCTTAGTTTAGTTGGCAGGTATCTAATACATACCAATTGCATATCCATGCAACTATCGAATATTGTGCTATCAATTAATTGATGTGTGCACACACATTGGGCTATCAACTCTTGATATGTGCATATCTCATGTACACTTACCCAATTTTGCCTCCAATACTCATTGACCTTAGTGCAAATCCAACAAATTAATCACATTGGTTAAGTGCAACCCATTAATCACGAAATCTAATTTCAATGGTTCAAACATATTCTTGTAGAGTGACTTGAGGCAACTCAATAACCCTAACTCTAGAAGAACTCTAGTTCTCCCCACATTAAATGGAAGGCGTAAGACATAATTGTTTGTTTAGCGAGGGATTTTGTTGATTTACTCTCATCGTGTTATTACTGCATACTTTTATATATCATACATTCATCACATGGATATATAAAGATAGTTACATTAACTATATCCATGATTATGGACATACTAAAATCAATCTCTTGAGCCATAAAGAGATTGATTAGGTCTTACCTAGGTATATGCATGAATTACAATCCAAAAATAGAAATTAAATTCCTACTTCTAAGTCTTCTTGTTTATGGCACCATCTCCTTTGCTTCTTGCTCCTTTGCATCTTCATTATATCCTAATCCCATGTAATTTAATTACATATTTAAAAAATAGAAAACCTCAATTTACATTTGAGGGGAGTAAGATGAGAAAAGAAATACATGAAAAAGAAGAGATAGGTAGGGACACACGGCCCCTCTTCACTATAAAACAAAATTCATGCATGCTCAATCACATTGGGCCTAAGTCCATAATCATCCATCATGTCTTTACATATGCCCTAGCATACATTCTCTAATGGATAAAATTAAAATAAAATAGGCAGTGATGATTTTGGATTGCAAATTTGAAAGTTGATTCAACACTTGAACCGAAATTGCCTACTTTTGTTGTTTCGGTCAATTTAATTTTGTATGTGATTTTAATGTGAAATTTAATAATTAATCAATTTAAATTCCATATTTCCATAATTAATTCATCTTATAATCAAATTATTATGATTTCAAAAATTAAACAACTTAATTTTAACATATATGCTACTTTCTAGTCATACTAGATATGCCATTTGCTCAACATAAATTAATTCAAACTTAATTTCCAAAAATTTCCAAAACTTCAAATCATCATTCTAAGCATCTTTAGGTCAGCTCAATTCCATCAAAATAATTTTGGCACAAGAAAAAATCATTAAAACAAACGAACCAACACATAAGACGCTTAATCATATTCAAGCAAATTAATTTTGGTATGCATCTAACATCGAAATAACATATTTTTAATCACTTAAAAAATATTTTAAAGTGCTGGAAATGAAATATTCACATACAAAAAAAAAATCAAACAAAACAGTCCCGCCAGGTATTCAAAACAGTCTTGTTTCTGTGTTTATTTGAAAGATTAATTAAAAAAAATTTTAATTAATTATTGGACACATCCAGATGCTTAATCACATTCTTAATATGTCTAAATAATTTTTCCACAATCAAATTATAAGAAAAATATGAACAGCCCCAACAATTAAGCTAAACAACATGACATATTCATCAACTATGTAATTTTCAACAATTTTGTAATAAATTCGAAATTAATTATTTGAATTATGTTCAAACTATTTTTCAATCAATATAATCATCCTCAATCATCTCATGATCATATCATAGAAACAAAAATATATAAAACAAATTTTACAAATTAATTTCAATTTTACAAACCAAAAGATCTAAAATCATTAAAATTAAGCAATCCAATTGCACCTTAAATTAAAATTAATTTTCATGGGCACAAGGGGGCTCTGATACTAATGATGGGTTTTGAGCATGTATCACATACATATTACGCAGCAGAAAATAAAAAATTTCAAAACCTGAATCAAAGGATTATACATGTGCCAATTATAACTAATTTAACCAAAGAAAATTCAGAATTTATACCTTTATAATTTCTTGATTTTTCTTCAACTTCTCACCTTGTTGGGTTGTAGCAAATCACAACAATCCAATCTTGAAGTGCTATAGTATGATTTTCATGTAATGAATGATAAGATTTGAATGTGTATGATATGCATGATACAATTTATATGATTATATGTACCACTAACCTTGAATAGTTTAGCATGTGGGTTTCCTGCATGCTGGCCTAGTGCCATAGGTAGAGTTGGTATGAAAAAGTCGAGCTAGTCAGATTAGTTAGATCGAAAGTCAGCATACATTCATTCATTTCTTTTCTTAGCATGCATTTGGGATAGAATTGGATTTTTGTTTTCAGTTGTATTACAGATTATGGATGTTTTATTTTGGGCGTGTTTAGCCCTGGAACTCAAATTTATTATTTACGTATTTTCTTATGAAGCCTGAATGCATGATAATTACTAATATGGTACATGTTGTCATGAATAAACAAATAAACGAAATCATGAGATGTAAATATGGTAAAGGCACAAAAGCTAACGATTCAATATCATGTATGCAGTAGCACTCCCTTGTATAGTGGGCTAGTATGCTATATGGTGAAGGGTTTTGAGCATGCATCATATACATATTACACAGTGGAAAATAAAATTTTTCAAAACCCAAATCAAAGGGTTCTACTTGTACCAATTAAAACTAATTTAACCAAAGAAAATTTAGAAATTATACCTATATAATTTCTTAATTTTTTTTCAACTTCTCACCTTGTTGGGTTGTAGCAAACCATAATAATCCAATGTTAGATTGTCTCTAACAATATCCACACGAAGATGAGAGGATGAAACCACTAGAGAGATGGCTTGGACACACCTCAAAGTACTAGCAATGGTGTATGTTCATTTGAGAGGAAAATTAAACTCTTTAATTTTCTTGTTGTCTCAAAAAAATTTTCTTCTCCCAAAAATTTTTCCTTGTCTATTTTTTGTCTTTTAGGGTCTTTTAAATCCAAAAAAAAATCAGATAACTAGATTCAAATTGAATAGAGAAGAAAATGAAGAGTCATAAATAGTGAATTGGCCAATTTATAGGGGAATTGGAGTGCGCAGCAGTAGCCTACCTGGGCCTATTGAGCAAGCCTGCTAGCCAACGGGCCCATTAACTCCCCCAAGCGATTTTTTCCTATGATCTTATCGCAAACTGACTCAAAATAATTCTCTCATATTTTTTATGTCATCCAAAGTCATTTTCTCAATCTTAACATGTCCAAAGCGTGTGACCCATTAGGTTCCTGGTTATGTTTGCCACTTAAATTATCAAATAATTTAAGCAAATTATGAGCGGTATCTAGCAACATATCATGATCCCCAATTAACAGGAAAGTCAGTGGTTTGACTGCAAGCCTTTTAATAGACAATTTTTGTGCAATTTATCCTTTCACCATTCTATACCCCACTTGGTTCAGAGTATGGACAATATGTCAACTCCCACTAGACTGACTACGTGACACCTAACCCAAGTGATGTTAGATCTTGTCCTTGGGACTATTACTCTATGAGACATGTCACTGAAGACCATCTTCAGGACGTTTCCACTCTATCTAGAGATTCTCAAGTAATGATCCCAACAAGAGGCTGTGGGTATACTCTCCATCTATCAGGAGCGATGAATACCTAATTTCCTTCAAATACCTCAGCTGTACCCAGTCACCACCCTATGAGCAACCTCTATGAAGCAACAAGGAATGGAGTCAAAGCACAGAATCAGTATCCAAGATATATTTGGGTGCCTCAAGTCTAAGGATACTTGCCCTATTGCTATGATGAGACTATCATTGACATTTGAATAGATAATCCATATGATCGTCTCATAGTAGGTCATCCAATGTACTTGACTACTCTTAGCAAGCACCCACATGTTAACTTTGAACATCTCATGTTCATAGCTTATGAGATCGACTGCCTGATCTAATCAAGGAGTATAATATGTGCTAATCTATTCGGATGAACAATGTCTCATCTTTTTGATCCTATGACTAGGGATAATTTAGATACTAACATAATTACACATGATAGGAATCTCATTATCATGATCCCATCATGATTTCCTTCATGCTATGTTTTATATCATGGATTTTTATTAGTAAGTTTAAAATCTATATCAATTCATATGCAAATGAATACTAATATAATGAAAGAATGCCTTTATGAATGTGTACACTAAGTGCTAGAGGCGATTGCTTTTTGGGCACATCTCTAACAATCTCCCACTTGCACTAAAGCCAATCGCCATTATACATTACACTATAGGCGAAGATATGACTATTATATTCTTTTTGGAGTTTTGGTCTAGTGACTTGATCAGATATTTTTTTATTAGTGGGAACTCTCTCTTTCATTACATCACATCTACCATTGATTTCTAAAATCAATTGATAATGTTGAGTACATGTTTGGACCTTTTGATGAGACCATGATTCCTGTGCACATGCAATAGCTCTATTGTTATTCCAATCATAATGGACTTACAATACTAGGAATCAATTCTAACTTTGTGATGAATCCCCTTATCCAAACCGCTTTCTCAGCTGCCTTGGAAGCTATAATGTACTTTGAGTTATGGAATCATCGGTCATCATCTGTTTGGAACTTTTCCAATTGACTAGACGACTACTTAATGTGAATACATAGCCCGACTAGGATTCTGAGTTATCCTTGTCAAACTGGATGCTGGCATCCAATATCCTACATACCTTAAGCTTACTATCTCCTTAAACCAAGAATACATCCTCAATCCTTCTCAAGTATTTAAGAATGTTCTTGATAGTCACCTATAATCCCTTGATGGGATCATATTGATATCCATTCATGACACTCATAGCATGATATCCATTAGGCCTAGTACATAGCATAGTACATAATGAATCCAATAGACTAGGCTTATGGAATCTCATCCATGCTAGTCTATTTGTCTTATGTCTTTGGATATAAAGACTTAGAAAGGGTAATCCTATCAATCATAGGAATCGATCCTCTCATAGGCTACTTCATGCTAACCACTTTAGCATCTTAGCTATATAGACTAAGAAAGAATGAGTAACTTCTTAGATCTATCTCTATAGTTCTTAATCCCCTTTTGGCAAGTTACTTTTAAAATCCTTCTTAGAGAATTATTTTAGAGTAACAAATTGACAAACTTAGAAATGAGAGATCATTTCCTACTGATAGTATGTCTTCCACATACTTCACTAGGAAGAAAATAGCACTCCCACTAACCTTCTTGAAAACACATGAATCATCCACGTCTTGTGAGAAAAACAAACTTTTTGGTTCCCGAATGTTTGCACTAATCTGTCAATGGATTTTGCAATTTGTATCCTATTTCATCATCATTAGATATGAA